>VDFB02075321.1:372704273-372752332 GCA_007258455.2 Sequoia sempervirens
CTAAAAATAGTAACCTTGCAAAGTGACTTACTATAAATAGTAAGTACTCCAAACTGAGTTAAAATGGGGACTTTACAATGCCTTGCCAAGAAAGCTTGTTCAAATCGTTGAAGGTTGAAGATATAAATATATTTTTAAAACATGCTCAAGTTGTCTGCATTCATTTTGGTGAGCACGATTTTGTTTGGGCCATGTGACATGTTTTTGAGATGTTTTAGGACATCTGTTCAATTGGCTTTCATATTTGGAAGTTCGATTTTAAACACACTCCTATGAAGAGATGGAAGATGAAACATTCCTAGCTGCCTTTTCAGGTAGCTGTAGTTCCAAGTTTTTTTAAGAATATTTAGAACTTCCCCAGTTGTTTGCCTAAACTTTGGCGTGCATAGTCTTTAGGTGGAAGTCTTGATATAATGACATGCTTATCTTTCGGACATGCTGAAGATGTAAATATGATTGGATCTCTCATCCGATGTACCTTGGGTGTTTGGGTTACCTCCTGAATTTCCCCAACTATGTATCGTGGAGGGAGAGGAACCATGTCTCAAACACTTGATAGTAATATAAACTTTTAAGCAACTCAAATTATCTCAGTCAAACTAATTGCAACATACTTTCGTGATCAAGTTAGGATCACACCTCTCTAATAGAAACACTTCTGGTTTCCAAAAGCTTCGAGACTTAAATAAACGTGGCCACAATTCCATCACTCGTCTTTGGAATACCCACTTCGTCTTGCTTGGCAATTGATTTTTCAATCTAACTTGGAAACTGTCGTTATTTTTGTTAACATTTTCTGAAAAAGTCTTCGTCCAAGCTTTCTTGAGCATTCGGTGGCACCTGCAATGAAATATAATAATTGATCTTCCTTATCTAACATAGATGTACCAGAAAGACACAAGTTTTCGACATTCAAAGAGTATACATCTTTATGTAAGGAGGCATATTTAATTTGAATGCACTAGTGTTGACTTAATAATCGTAAATGGACCAATATACACGTGGTTTGAGCTTCATACCATGGACTTAAAAGTTGTACTTTCCATAAGTCAAACACTTCTACTACTCAGTATGAAATCCATGTTGAGGCTTGAATGTGTTACCTTGAAGAAAATTTTCTTTAAAATTATATTAGCAGTTACATTTCTATTGTAAGTGTCAACCTTCCATGTTATCCATATATCACTACCCACTGCTTTTGACTCTCGAATTGGTTTGTTATGAGTCTTTTTTAGTGACAACCTGCTTTGTAATCGGTTGTTTATATATATATAAGCACGTTGATATAATAAACTAGCACTTGCACCCGAATGAGGTGCAATGCTTCGTCGATAGGTTGATTGAATAGGTGCAAGGCAAATATTGGGTATGAATTTTTTGTTGCAGACGTATTGTTATATACTTAAATCCGGCTTTGCTGCGTACTTACTAACCTTGATAACTGCGTGTTTATATATTTACCTTCTCTGCTGTTAATGCTGACAAGTGATTGGGGGTAAACTGTATATCGTGAACTGTGAACTAAGAAGTGAAAATTGCATTGCCTTTAGAGAGCCAGTGTCAGACTGGAGGAGATCTCGGTGGGGTTCCCCCATGTAATAGCCTATTGGCTAATAAAATTTAAATATAAATGAATAAATTTTTCAATCTCAACGTATATGATTCAGGTTTTTCTTATTTTATTTTTAGTTTCCCATCACAACAAATTGGTTAGAAGGCAAGCTAAACAGTTTTTGAGACTCGTTTACATAAGTAAGAATTGCCATATCATTTAAGTGATCAATGTATGCAAAGTTTCTATCGTGTCTTGGATGCTTCTTATTGTACTCTCCAGAGTTTCACCAATGTTTCATTGAGTGACTAGGTTTGACCTTCCAAAAGTAGATGGAAATTGGAAAGCAATTGACCATTTCATTCTTTGGTCTACTCGCTCCCCCAATGGGGCAAACCATTCTTATCTAAGAACAATATTAACATTATTACAACCAAACTAAATATTTGTGTTAAGTACATAGGACAAAAAGTCATTTATAAGTGAGATTTCAGTTGATTTCGGCCTAAACACGGATGAATTGATTATTTGCTTTCAATGAGGGATTTCATTTATATTCTAAAGTCAAAGCAAGCGAATTATTTTCAGGTCAATATTTACCTCTTACGAAATAAGGATTGAGATATTGAAGTCTTTTGCTTAAATAGAAGACAACTAATATTTATGAGGTCAAAGATAGTTTATGAGACAATAAATCTTGTCACATTTTTTATAAATCAATGTTTGTTTATTATTTAATTTAATGATGAACTTTTTTCAATCTGTTTTTTAAACAAATTTTGTAAAAAAATTGTTTTTAAAGTAATTTAGATCAATAGCTCTAATTTTGCAAAAGATACAAATTCTCTCCTTCCATTCCTCTTTTGGTCTCTTTTGTTTGTTTGTTTCACATTGAAGATGATGTGAGTTAGTTCTTAATTGGGACATGATAATCTTTGCTTTCCAAGGGATTTTGATCCCTATATAGTCTTTTCACTGTTAATCATAAGTGAGATTAAATTCATTGAACAAATATTTTTTCTTTCTCCTTCACATGGATTTTTCATGCAAATTTGTAGATTTTATCTATAACAATTTTTTTTTAGTTCTTTGCTATTATTATGATATGCATTCAGAGGCATATTCCATTTGTTCATCTACTCGATGTTTTATTTCATCCAAGACTTATTTTCTCATTCAAGAGATTTTTGATGACAACCTTGAGCTATTTATTTGCCTCCATTCGATCTATTTTTTTAGATGTCTAAGGAGACATTGTAGCAAGGTTTTCAATAGGAAATGTACCAATTTTAGCTAGAAAAAAAATTCTTCCATTTGAAGTTTGAAGTTTTGCAAGCACGTAATTTGCACCCATAAAGCACCATTGAAATTTGTAATAACTCGAATAGAATTTAGAGTTTTTCAATTCCATCATTATGCATCCTTTATTTTACAAAGTGATGCAGGAGCATCCAGGGGTTCCAAGCAATCCTCATCACCAAAAATATTTGAAGTTTTATGTTTGTGTTTTATTTTTAATTTTTGGCTGCAGATACGATATAAATTGTTGAAATTTTTAACTCTTCTAGCATAGCAGAATTTGGTGATGGAGTGTGAGAAAATCAGATTATTAATTGTTTCATTTTTAAATTGTTTTAAGAGATTTTAATTTTTCAAAAAGGAAAATCTCACTCAAGCTTAGAATGGACATTTAATATGTTTTGTAACTGCACTTGTATTTTATTGCAAGATTGGAATGCAGGGTGTTGAGAGAGTGGAAATAGTGGGTTGAAGAAAGGGAATAAAATATTGAATTGAAAATTGAATGCAAATGCTAAGAAAAGGAAATCCATGTCAGGAAGGATTAATGAGCATTTTGGAGGTTTGACTGGCACTTTATTATTTTTCGAAAAAGACAAGAGACTGTCTGGGCCGTAACTGTGTAACCCAATCTCAGTAAAACAGCCATAACTTTCTCATACAGTAATAAAATTACAAATTTCAAAATGATTTGGAAAGCTGGAAAGGAGGCGCACCAAACCCAGAAACCGTTTGAAGAAATTCTAACAAATTATAGAGAATTAATAGGTAGAAAGTGACAGGTTTTTCTTGGTGGCTTAGTGGAGGTTGTTTTGAGAAACCCACTGGGGTTTCTTTTCAAGAAATTTTTACATATTGATGCTGCTCAGTTGGTGGAGAGAGGGGGGAGATTTGGAGAGTTGGTGGTTGCATATCCAGATGCTGCTAGAATGATGTTGGAAAGTTAAGTTGCAGATTTTTGTATGTGTGAAGCCTATGTTGCATGTGAGCATATGAGCTCCATGATTGTGTAATTCACTTTTAGATTGAACTTAATATATGTTGCAGATTTTTAAATCTGATTTGTTGCATTTTAAATGCATTTTATTTTGTTGAGAGTAGTTGTATGAAAATGGGGGGTATGTGTGTTTTCCTCCTTCATCATTAAAATATTTGTATTGTATCCTTCTGATGCAAGAGCATCCGGGTTCACAGGCAATCAGCATCACCCAAAAATAATTTTTTTTAGTGGTTTTATTTCATTTTGGCTTGTTTTGGTTGTTCATGACATCTCTCAAATAAAAAATTCAAATATTTGGTCAAAATTACAAAATTATTTTTTATGCATCAGTGGGAGGTGGGAGGTTCCTAAAATGCATTGAAAATGCAATAGATTAGATTACATAAATTCTATTCGAGTTATTACCTCCATAAAATGCATTGAAAATGCAATAGATTAGATTTAAAAATCTATAACATATATTAAGTTCAATCTAAAAGTGAATTACACAATCATGGAGCTCATATGCTCACATGCAACATAGGCTTCACACACAAAAAACTGCAACTTAACTTTCCAACATCATTCCAGCAGCATCTGGATATGCAACCACCAACTCTCCAAAGCTCCCCCTTCTCTCCACCAACTGAGTAGCATCAATATGGAAAAAAAATAAAAAATTGAAAAGAAACCCCCGTGGGTTTCTCAAAACAACCTCCACTAAGCCACCCCGAAAAACCCGTCACTTTCTGCCTATTAATACCCTGTCATTTGTCAGAATTTCCTCAAATGGTTTCTGGGTTTGGTGCGCCTCGTTTCCAACTTTCCAGATCATTTTGAAATTTGTAATTTCATTACATTATGAGAAAGTTATGGCTGTTTTACTAAGACTAGGTTACATATTTACGACCCAGATAGTCTCTTGTCTTTTTCCAAAAATAATAAAGTGCCAATCAAACCTCCAAAATGCTCATTAATCCTTCCTGACATGGATTTCCTTTTCTTAGCATTTGCATTCAATTTTCAATTCAATATTTTATTCCCTTTCTCCAACCCACTATTTCCACTCTCTCAACACCCTGCATTCCAATCTTGCAATAAAATACAAGTGCAGTAACAAAACATATTAAATGTCCATTTCAAGCTTGAGTGAGATTTTCCCTTTTAAACATTGCAATTCCTCTTTTTCCTTCTTGTTTCATGTCTTCAACAAGAGACACTACTGCAATCACTGTCTTTTCCTTTTCATCCTCTTGCATGAGGATCTCGTTCTCACACACTGTCGCATCTTCTTGTTCATCCATCATTTTTCCTTGAAATAAAATTTCTATCATTTTCATCTCCTCTTTCAATAGGAGATTTTGTTCATCTTCACCAAATTCTTCATCAAATATAGGACCTTCAAAGTCCCTCATCTCAACTTCTATTGCAACCTTCCACATTTCTTTTTCTTTGAGGTTTCCTCAAATCGGCGATTCTACTTCCACTTTCAAATCCACTATCTCAACGTACAAACTGCCTCACTGTTCAGCGATCTGTTTGTCCACAAGTCTTGGTGTAAATTGCCTCACATTCGGTGATCTATTTATACGATCAGGGACTTCTTCCTCACTAGTCCACCCTCAGGTCTTGGTGCAAACTCTACACTCAAAATATTTCGGCTTCAACCCACACTCACAGGTCCTGCTGCAACTACCTCACATTCGGCGCTCTGCTACAGACTCAAGAACTCCTGCTCTGATACCACTGATGCAAGGAGGAACCTCCCACCTCCAAGCATAACTCAAATCTGCATACTCTTAACACAACACAAAATGCAATACAACAAATCTAACACAATAAAACTCATAAAATTCATTTCATTTTCAACAATGAAAAACAATTACATAAACCAGCAAATTAAACTTATTACATTAGCCATCCATGGCTTCTCACACACATTATGATTCCCAAATTCCTCACTCTCAAATCTGCAACCCAATTTTTTTTTCACAATTCTTCAAACTCTGTGCTAGACGTTTTTCTTCTTGCAGGCATCAAAAACCCTCTTTTTATTCAATATTTTTGCTTCTGTTTTTTAAAAACTTGTTGCCTGGGCCATCTACTCCATTATTTTTGCAAGATTGGAATGCAGGGTGTTGAGAGAGTGGAAATAGTGGGTTGGAGAAAAGGAATAAAATATTGAATTGAAAATTGAATGCAAATGCTAAGAAAAGGAAATCCATGTCAGGAAGGATTAATGAGCATTTTGGAGGTTTGATTGGCACTTTATTATTTTTGGAAAAAGACAAGAGACTATCTGGGCCATAACTGTGTAACTCAGTCTTAGTAAAATAGCCATAACTTTCTCATACAATAATGAAATTACAAATTTTAAAATGATCTGGAAAGCTGGAAAGGAGGTACACCAAACCCAGAAACCGTTTGAGGAAGTTCTAAAAAATGACAGGGAATTAATAGGCAAAAAGTGACGGGTTTTCTCAGTGGCTTAGTGGAGGTTGTTTTGAGAAACCCACTGGGGTTTCTTTTCAAAAAAAAAAAAATTACATATTGATGCTGATCAGTTGGTGGAGAGAAGGGGGAGCTTTGGAGAGTTGGTGGTTGCATATCTAGATGCTGCTGGAATGATGTTGGAAGGTTAAGTTGCAGATTTTTGTATGTGTGAAGCCTATGTTGTATGTGAGCATATGAGCTCCATGATTGGGTAATTCATTTTCAATTGAAAAATAATTTTGATAATGCTTGGATTCCTTTTCCCAATTTGGAACCATAATCAATAACTCTTCTTAATTGAATTTCAATTAGGTTTCCTCTCTATTCCTTTGCAGCCCATATTATGACATTTTATGACACATATATATGCATACAAGACTTTTTGACCTTCTCCAAAAGTGGACACCACAAAGGAATATTCCCTTCCAAGATGCTTTCACTGTTTTACCAAGACTTATTTCCCATGCAATTTACATTTACAATTTCACACCAAGGGAATCTACATTGTTGCAAATTAAAATATTATTCTCCTAACCCCTAAGCCCTTATTGAAAATAAACAAAAATTAAAAGAGCAATATTTTTGGTGATGCAAGATTGCACAAGGCCATAGATTCTCCTGCATCAGACACCCATGGTAAATTGAAATGTTTCCCAAGAATCAAACTTTGAAACATTTGTAGACTCTATGTTTGTCCTGGATCCACCTCTTTGCTTTGTCCATTGAGAATTTCTTATTCATAATTCTCTGTACTTTCACAATTCTATCATCTTTCATCCTCCATCCTTCTCCTTTAGCAAAAAAATTGTTTCCTTTTACCTCTATCAATGTTATAACCTTTTTTTCTCCTCCCACCTTGTCTCCATTATGAAAATTCACTATTTCAATGCCCTCTGAAAGATGTATCATCGCTGCAATCTGATTTCTTTCACTCAAAATAGCATTAGTACAACAATCAAAAGACTCAATTTCTTCATTTCCTAACAAGTAATCAACTCTATTAATCAAGGAACTTGTATCTTTCCTATCCTGCATAAAACTATCACCTTTAATATCTCCATCCATAACAATCTTTGTATCAAGCAAGAGATCATCAAACCATTTCTCATTCACCTCTTCATCTTCTTCATCAATCATAACTTCATTTTCCAATGGGGTATTTGCTGCAATATTCTTATTTATGCTAATATTGCCATCTGTAAACAATTCAGCTTCAACAAAACTTTTACAAAGATCGAGGTTTACCTCTTCTTTCTCCATCAAAGCTTTCAATTTACCTCTCTTGGATGCTATCTTTATTGCTGCAACAAACTTATCTACTCCTTCACTCTCTTCCTCATCAAAGGAAACAATAAAATCAGATTTTACCTTATCATTTGCTGCTCTCTTCATTCCACTTGAGATCTCTTCTTCAATATGAGCCAACAATTCACCTTTCTCATCTTCTTGATGATTAGTGTCAACAAAACTAACATATTCTTGCTTCAAACCATCTAAAAGTCTAATTTCATCAACCAAACAAGACCTTGAATTGCTACAAACCTTACCCATTTCTTCTTTTAATGGCTTCAATTTGTGTTTCACTCCATCCTTTGTCAATGTGTACGTGTTGCTGTATCTATCGTGCATTGCCTTCCTGTCAAATTGCCAAGGTCTTCCTAAAAGAATATGACAAGCATCCATATTGAAGAAGAGAGGGAACCTCCCACTGATGCAAAGAGGAACCTCCCACCTCCAAGCATTATCAAAATTATTTTTCATTCCACTAATGTAATCTAATATATTGCATTTTCAATGCATTTTAGGAACCTCCCACCTCCCACTGATGCATGAAAAATAATTTTGTAATTTTGACCAAATATTTGAATTTCTGATTTGAGAGATGCCATGAACAACCAAAACAAGCCAAAATGAAATAAAACCACTAAATTTTTTTTTATTTTTGGGTGATGCTGATTGTCTGTGAACCCGGATGCTCCTACATCAGAAGGATACAATACAAATATTTTAATGATGAAGGAGGAAAACACACATACCCCCCCTTTTCATACAACTACTCTCAACAAAATAATTTTGATAATGCTTGGAGGTGGGAGGTTCCTCTTTGCATCAGTGGGAGGTTCCCTCTCTTCTTCAATATGGATGCTTGTCATATTCTTTTAGGAAGACCTTGGCAATTTGACAGGAAGGCAATGCACGATAGATACGGCAATACGTACACATTGACAAAGGATGGAGTGAAACACAAATTGAAGCCATTAAAAGAAGAAATGGGTAAGGTTTGTAGCAATTCAAGGTCTTGTTTGGTTGATGAAATTAGACTTTTAGATGGTTTGAAGCAAGAATATGTTAGTTTTGTTGACACTAATCATCAAGAATTTTTTTTTTGATAATGCTTGGAGGTGGGAGGTTCCTCTTTGCATCAGTGGGAGGTTCCCTCTCTTCTTCAATATGGATGCTTGTCATATTATTTTAGGAAGACCTTGGCAATTTGACAAGAAGGCAATGCACGATAGATATGGCAACACGTACACATTGACAAAGGATGGAGTGAAACACAAATTGAAGCCACTAAAAGAAGAAATGGGTAAGGTTTGTAGCAATTCAAGGTCTTATTTGGTTGATGAAATTAGACTTTTAGATGGTTTGAAGCAAGAATATTTAGTTTTGTTGACTCAAAATTATTTTTAATGCAGGAGCATCCGGGTTCATACGCAATCAACATCACCCAAAAATATATTTTTTTAGTGGTTTTATTTCATTTTGGCTTGTTTTGGTTGTTCATGGCATCTCTCAAATCAGAAATTCAAATATTTGGTCAAAATTACAAAATTATTTTTTCTTTCTCCTTCACATGGATTTTTCATGCAAATTTGTAGATTTTATCTATAACAATTTTTTTTTAGTTCTTTGCTATTATTATGATATGCATTCAGAGGCATATTCCATTTGTTCATCTACTCGATGTTTTATTTCATCCAAGACTTATTTTCTCATTCAAGAGATTTTTGATGACAACCTTGAGCTATTTATTTGCCTCCATTCGATCTATTTTTTTAGATGTCTAAGGAGACATTGTAGCAAGGTTTTCAATAGGAAATGTACCAATTTTAGCTAGAAAAAAAATTCTTCCATTTGAAGTTTGAAGTTTTGCAAGCACATAATTTGCACCCATAAAGCACCATTGAAATTTGTAATAACTCGAATAGAATTTAGAGTTTTTCAATTCCATCATTATGCATCCTTTATTTTACAAAGCATAAAGGTCTTTCCAACCTCCTTAACATCTCTTCCTCTAGCAAGTTTTTCAATTGATTTTTTTTGTTGAAATCAATCTCAAAGTAATTTTGTTTTGTTTTGTTACTTTTTCTAAAATGCTCCCTTCAAAATTAAAGAACTTTTTTTGATTCATTTTCTATTGGAGAAGACCATGGGCTTGGTCACGTTGGTGTAACTTGTATATCTATTTCCTTGCAAAAGTGCTCAAGGGCATATAAGTTCTCTTGCAACCCTTAAGTGAACCTAGCAATCAAAATGTGATTGTTGACATGCAAATCTCACAACATGCTCAAATAAAAAACACAATCTCCACCTTGTAAATTTAGCCATTTTTCATGTTTGTTGATTTATAGGTCAAAAATTGTAGGGGATAAGAGGGCATCCTTAACTCCAATGTCACTCCTAAAACTTTATAAAAGATTTGCTTGAGTTATGATTTTTACTTTAATGTGTTCATAAACACATCTTTGGAATACTAAGATCCGTCATTTTACACCATAACTCATCTTAAAGGGTCGTATTGGAAGTCTCTTGAAGTCAATAAAACAACAATAAGTTTTCCACTTTTTCATTCCAAAAATTTTTCAACGATGCTTCAAAGTAATTCTATAATTAAATATTGTTGAGTGTTTTGGTCTTAAATCTACTTGTTCTTCTATCCTTTTATCTTTTTCTTGTGCCTACTTGTTGATTTCATGTTAAACCATGTTTTGAACTTTACAAATATATGATTTATCATGAGTGTTCTATAATAAGAAGGTTTTCCAATATTCCTTTTTAGAGATAAGTATCACAAAATTGCTTGTCCAGTCTCTTCAAAATCCATATCAAATGATGTTATATACTTTTTGAATGTGAAGATTGAGAATTTCCATCACCATTTTAAATATTTTGATTGTAGCTCAACTATGATACAAAATTATCTTGTAATTACTTAATATATTCAATAACTTCTTGTAAAATGAATAATTTTATTATCATAGGAAGAAGTGACCTTAAAACTTAGATTTGTTTTACATAATCAAACTATTGAATGGGTGATGTTCTTTTCAATTTACTCAAATTGTCAGCAAAATAAATTAAGGGTAGTCTTCCTCTATAGCAGGTTATTCTTCCTATGGCCTCATTCACTTCTTATTGTTGTGAAGAGATCGTGGCATGAGTGGTATCTTGAAGCATCCAATTGATTATGTCCTTGATAATTGCTACTTCTAATCTTGAGACTTGGTGACTCCAACAACTAAAGTGTGATCTCTTTCATTCTTATCACACCACCATAGTCTTCAACATCTAAGGACGTCTCTTTCATTCTTATCACGCCATCATAGTCTTCAACATCTACGCCTCCTTAGCAACACCATCTTCTATTCTCCTTCACATGCTCTCTATACAATTTCAATGCAGAAATAAAAAGAAATAACAACACCAATATTCATGGGCGATGCACAGGCACAAGTCATTCACAACATCGTGAATATTCATGATCTTGGATGTCTCTCGATATCTCTTCCTCCACATGGCCTACCAATTCAGGCACCCTCTCGCATTGTTTTCACAAGCACAAAAACATTAGTCACTCTAACACCATATGTAGCGATATAAAGCTTGATTGATTGATTGATTCATCAAGTGTCTTTATACAAGGGTGTGTGCACCAATCTATGACACAAAAACGACTCTTAAGATGCCACTTTTTTTCTAAAATGAGCAAAGTTTGATGTGGACAAGAAAATGAAGATAGTCACACTCAAAATTTAAAGATTCAACATGAACAAGAGTTGAAGTGCTCTGAGTCTACGTTCTAAGCTACTCTTTTTTTTCAAAATAATGAAGATTAAGGGTTCCAAAAGGCCCCAAATTAGGTCCTCTTTTTACCAAAAAAAACATAGCATTTGAGGGCCACCCCTTTTTCATTAACTTTTTTTTTTTAATTTTGAAAATCTGAATAGTGAGAAATTAGCTAACACCATGTAGTTTATCCCCATTTTTTCGACTAATATTTTTAATGAATATATAATATTTTATGAATATTCAAAGTGGACACTTCCTAAAAAGCTAAAATTTGAGCGTGCTCCCCCTATTTTTTTTGAAAACTAATCGAAAATCAATTTTTTTCATCACGTGTAGAATGAAGTCTAGTTTAAAAAATGTAATTTGTTTCAAGATTCAATGAACGAGTTAAAATCTATCCTAAAACTAACACATCTTGGTTTTTGACAAAAAAACAGAGGCAATAACAAGAGAAGTTATGGATGAATTTAACCTTAACATATTCAAAATATTAAAATAATTATATGGTTATATACGTAAGAGAGAGCCTAACGTCATCACAATTTTTTTATAAAGTTGCATTGAAAGACGTGTAAACCTGAGGGTTAGCACGACCAAAATTATGTGAAAATTTGTTACCCTTTGAGAAAATCATGTCCTTGGCATCAAATGGTCATCCAACCCTTTGGATTGGTATTTCCCAATGCAGGTAATTTGGTGATCACCAAATGAAGTGCATGACTTTTTGGAGTGTATTTTTGTGAACTCTTTTGTTTTTTTTCTTTCTATTTCTCTCTTTGCCAAAGAAACTATATACATGAAATACGTATAAGTTGACATTTACATATGGACATTTACTTTCTTAAACTTTAAGTTATATTTCATGTATATAGTTTCAAGATGTTTGATAGTGGTTTTAGATCTCTTGGAATTATAATGCAAATTCTAGTTTTTGGAAGATCTTATAATTTTTAGACAGTCAAATTTTAGGGTAAAAGCACAAACCTGTGTCACACTTTATAAATGAATCTTCCAACAACAAAAACAATTCTAAACTTTGATCACATAAAAGTGGTCTTTATGTTTTGAATTTCAAAATGGTGTAAACTAACGAAATGTAGAACTTTTGGTGTAGTTTATTCCTGTAATTTTAAAAATTAAAAAAAAAATGTTTTCATTTTGTTTTTATCAATTTAAGGACAAATTTTGGAATGCTGAAAATTTCATAAAAGAGTGACCTCACGGGCCATAAAGAAACAAATTGTAAAAAAATTAATTTCTCCCTATTTATTTTTTTCCAAATAGGTAATTTCAATATCTTGTGCATGGAAAAAAAAATCACATTTTGATGTATATTTTTCTCGTAATAACATTTTAAAGTCAAACATGTCAGAATTTGACAGTTTTCACGGACCGTAAACTAATTTCAATTTTTTAAATCATTTTCAAAAAACAAAACACACCCTTTTGAAGTAGACTCTCTCCTCTTATGCCCCATTTAAGATTTAAAACATTTTAATAAGTTTTACTATCTTTTAATATCTAATCAACCTCTTTTTTTATTTTTAAAACTTGGTTGCATTTTTAAAAAAATAAAACATATTAAAACTAATCAAAATATTATAAAAATTATATATTTGGATTCTATACTTCGAGCTCTACAAAAGGGTATTTTTATTTTTGCAAAAAGATCAATTTGACTAGAGAAATACTCTACCAAAGATGAATGTTTTAGAAAATTCTGAGAAATGATGAGTTGGCTGCCATGTAGGATGCCAACTAGGCATTTTCGGCCGACAGTGTTTCGACCGATAAGATTTCGGCCAAAACCCTCTTGACTGGTAATGGATAGGTCAAAACTAAATCAGATGAAAACCTATCGGCCGATAACAACTCGACAAAAAATAACTGAAATTAAAAAAAAAAAATTCTAATTTCTCAAATTTTAAAAAATCAAAAATAACAAATATTTCAAAATATTCGACTATTTTCGATTAAAGAAGGTTTATTTCGACATTTTAGAAGGCTTATAGTTTTAGAAATTTACAAGACTTATTTCGGCAAAAAAAAAGGCATTTGGTGAAGAGGAGAGATATTTTTAAGGTATGTATTGATCTTCAACTTATTTAATTGATTATGTTTTTATGAAAAATGCATTTGAAGTTTGTTTTCACTATTTTTTTAAATTAAAATATTAACATTAAAGAAATATTTGTAGAAATATATTTATAAAGAATTATATAGAAAGAATATTTTATTTTATTTACATTATTTATTGAACAATTATTTTATTTATTTAAAAATTGTTTGAATATAAATGCATTTGTTGTTTTCCCTATTTAAATTCTTAGATTTCATTATTATTGATCACCAATTCTATGTTCTTCCATTCTTGTTCTTACATGTCCTCCTTAAATACCTATGTTTTATTAAATTTACCTTTGCTTTTACTTTAATTTCCAATATATATACATAAAATTAGCATACTTATGAAATTAGTAAATTTATATAAAAAACATCAAAGATATCATTATCAAGAAGTTTATTTATTTATTTTTTATTTGAGAATTATATATAATTTTAAGTGTCTCTTATGTAAAATTATATATTTATAAAGAATTATTTCAAGAGAATTATATATAATTTTATACACATTTATGTATTATTGAATTCAAAAATATTTTTATGTTTCTAAAATGTTTATGTTTATTAAAAACTTTTGTTTAAATATTTTATGTTTATGTTTTGCATCTAGTTACAAGTTTTTTAAAATATTTATGCTATATTACATGTACATGTTTCATGGAAAGCTTATGTGTACAAATTTCTATGTAGGCAATCATTCAAATTTGAGTGTAATTTGTGATGGCAAATCCAAGGGCTAGATCGAGGAAGTATGAACGAACACGAGTAAGACAAAGAAAGAGAAAAGCGGATGAAGGAACATCTAGTGAACAACCCATGGAAAATATTCATGATCAAGGTGACGTACAGGTACAAGAACAAACTAAACCTAGTACTAATATAAATGTTTTGGACTATGGTATGGAAAATTTGATGGAGATGGATGAAGATTCTCTTTTCAATAATATTTCATCTGAAGATATGTTATCTAAAAGCACATTAAAATTACACTCTAAAAAAATATGGGATGAATTTTTTGAAGAGAAATCTCTAATTGGAAGAGCACAGTTAGTTGCAAAGTTATTTAGAGAAAAAGAAATGACCCCTATTTTGGAGTTGTTAGGGGTTGATAATAGGAAAAGGTCATCAAATTTAAAACAAATAATTTTTGAAAACCTGCAAGAAGCATTAGAATGTATTGAAAAGAAGAGTCGATCTAGTGATTTAAGTGTTGCACGTAGAGTGTTGATGATTATAATTTCTAGTAAGAAATTATCACATAAAAGACAAGTTCAAGCAATTTCTAAACTACTAAATGTTTCTAGGAGAACTGCTGGAAAGATATATTGAAAAGAGAGATGAAATAGATGGAAAAATTGAGAAAAAATGGGTAAATATTTGTAGGGTTCCTCGAAAAGATAGAATTTCAAAAGATGTAAAGAAACGGGTAGTTGAATAATGGACCACCCACTCTCATTTTTCTTCCAATAGAAGGGATACTCATACAAATAATAGGTGATGATGGTACAAACATTTCTCATCCAAAACATTTTATAGATACAACACAAGTGAACTTTTGAAGCATTTAAACAAGAATTTTCAAATGTGAAGATTGGTCAAAGGATGTTTGAAACACTATGACCATCATTTGTACATATAAATAAAGTACGTGAAACTTGTTGTTGTCAAAATCACGTCAAATTTGATCTACACCTACAATCATATAGAAAAGTTATGGCAGCAATTGATCGAAATTTAGCCATCCCTGGAATCACAACACAATTTGTGAAGTCTCTTCTACGTGAAAAATAAAAAAATTTAGATGAATTCAATGTTCAGTGTATAAAAAATGTATGTAATGATTGTGGAGATTTGAAGAATCTTTTACATGCTGATAATAATGAAATGCAAGTTACTTGGAAGAGATTTGAATATGAGACATACTTAACAAAGTTAGGAGTTGAGGCCAAAAAAATTGTTCTCAAAGAGAGTGGATTTCCTTACAATGAATTCATGAGTAAATCTCGCAATATCATATATCCACATATCCAACATTGTCATGGTGCAAGATGGCAAGCTAAGCAATTTCGTTATTCAAAGAATTGTTTTCCACTAGGTTGTATTCTCTCTATTGTAAATGTTTCTGAGAACTATACATTTAGTCCTCAAACTGAGATCCAAAGTCAATATTATCATTCAGAGCAAGTTGCAATCTTTGTGCAAGTTTGCTACAATCATGCAGAGTTAGCAGTCGATGCAATACAAAGTAGCAAAGATGATAGAATTATCATAAAAGGTTCACTTTATATCGGGTTGATGATATGAATCATGATAGAAGCTTATGTAGGCTCATTGTTTCAAAATGTTTTTGAAGACCTAAGACGATGTGGCATAAATCAAGAACAACACTGCATATGGTCTGATGGATCTATTGGTAAGTACATTGTTTTTTTTTTTTTAAATTAATTTATATTTACTTTTAACTTTAAGACTTAAATTGTTTGATTGCTTAAATCTATATATATAATTACTTTTTTGAAGCTAATTTGGTTTTCAAGTGTTTAATTATTTGTAACTTCACAGGACAATTTAATTCTACAAAAGCCTTTGTTTGGTTAAGCAGTCACCATGCTAGACGCAACACCAAATTTTTATGGGATTTTTATGAGAGTGGACATGGAAAAGGAGAGCACGATGGAGCAAGAGCATGTGTGAAGCATGCACTTCATCAACATGAACTTGTTGGTATGTAAAGTTTTCACCATATATATATATATATATATGTCCAATTTAGCTTGAAATTTTTTAAAAGATTAGATATATATATTTTAAAACTAAATTAAATTCTTTTAAGTTCCTTGAAAGTAATAGGTGACAAATTGTGCCAACTTGTGTGTAACTTGTAGGTAATGCCATATGGAATGCAAACGAAATTGTTGAATGGTGCAAAAGTCATTTTTCTACTCGCGACTCAACATACAACACATGGTATTTTTGGGAAGTTACAGGTACATGTCTAGTCAAAATTTGTTAAAAATTTGAATTTCAAAGTTCAAGTACACACATGATTTCAAATTGAATTTTCAAGTTTGAATTTAAATAGATATTGATCGATCAAATCCTTTTAATTGTCAAGCAAGTCATGGTATTAGAAATCTGCATCAAATGATGACAACGGGGAGTAGTAGGCCTTATGCAATTAATGTGAGAGAGAAAATCATTTTTTTCTATTGATTTCATTGAGGACAATGCAAATATTGATCAATGTGAGAATATTAGAGATGGGTATGTTTCACAATGGGAAATGAAACAATTAATATCAATGCCTCCTTTTACTGAAGATGACAATGTCAATGTCTACGATCCACTATATTCAGTTGATTACGAACGTGTATTTGATTTAGTTGTTACAGGTATGGAAATTAATTAATTTAGTTAAAATCAAGATTTAAATTTATATATATTCTATGTTTAAGTAAGTTTCAAATATAAAATATAAATTTTTACAACTTAAATGTATAATTTACTTTATGTATATATGTGGTGTGTGTACAAGAGATATTTTCACTGTAGTTGCAAATCCTAAAAATGCGGAAGGTGTAGATCACTATCTACTAAGATGTATGCAACCAAAAAACAAATTGGTCAAATTGATGATAGATGGTGATGGAAAAGAGTATCCCATTGAATCAGTCGTTACTGAAGGCACATATTATCAACAAATAAAGATAGATAAAAATGGTATTATATTTGTTGATTATAGGCTAGGACAAAAGGTTCTACATTACAGTCACTTAGTTTTGGAAACAAAAATAAATTTAGAAACTTTTACCTATGAGTATGTGCCAAACAAAAGTGGAGGTTGCCTATTGAAGATCAAGGAAAATATTTTAGATAATAAAGATGAGAGGATCCAAATCTTATGTAAATCGAGCTTGTTGTTTTTTGGATATATGTACACATTTATGACTCCAAATCATCTATAATATATATTTGTATTGATTGGACATGTGACATGATTTAGAATGGGTTTTTTTTTTAGAGTGTGACATGTATGTTAGATCATATATATGCTTGATACAAAACCTAGTGACTTTAAAAATGTTTTCATTTACATTTTGCCTAAATTCCTTTAAATCATCTAAATTTCCAATTGCATTTTTACATGTTGGACATGGTTCATTCTTTTAAGTTCACTCAAGAATCTCTATAAATGCCTTTATATCATCTCTAGATTCATTGATTGTATTTTTATGTTTGACATGGAATTGTTAAACTTTTACTTTCAAATCTTTGAATTTAAATATTTTTTCAACTCCACTTATATACATGAGCTAGATTGAATATATATATACATATATACACACACATATATATACATATACATATACATATATATATACATATACATATACATATACATATACATATATATATATATATATATATATATATATATATATATATATATATATATATATATATATATATATATATATATATATATATATATATATATATATATATATATATATATATATATATATATATATATATATCGCAGTAAATAATTTATAAAGCCTAATTTTATGTTCCATAGAATTCTTAAGTTCACATGAATCTTTCATTTCATTTGAACATTCAACTCCACAAACTTATATAATTATCTAGTTGATTTGGTGTTTGAGTGGTGAAGAATCTAGACATAAATGTTGTCTCTAGTTTTCTTTATTTTTTATACATTACTAATGCACGACATTCAATAATTTTAAATGATCATCTGGATTTTCATGTATCCTAATCATCACATCCTAATGTTATTATTTTCATTAGGTAAGCATCCCTCATCCTAATCATCAAGTTAAGATCACTTTATCAAGTAATAACCCATTTAACCATAATCATCCTAGAATCATTTAAAAATTATCCATCTAGATCCATCTCAACCATACATCCATTCTCCATCCTTAATAAAAAATCATCACTTGAACATCAAAATTTGGTTACTTGGTCTCAATCTAGTCCATACATCATATTGTCCTTTCATCATCACCCAAAGTTTTCAACATCTAGGGACCTTATGCTTAATTTGGACTATCATCCATTTCAAATCCAATCTCCTAATAAAAAATCACTCGACCTTATAATTTAATTTCATCTTTAATCCAAATTTTCTTAAGAACATTAGCTCTTATCTTTTAAGTATAGTTATTAAATCCATTTTGTTAATGTTAGATTGTATCCACGTTCTCTTGGTTTGGTCTTTCTTGTTCACCTCAAGGTGAATTGGAATATATGAACATTGTAGTGAATCATAGTGATGGTGTTTGGGGTTCTTGAGATAGCTACATTTTGGCATCAATTTAAATTTGTTTACCATGTGTATAGCTTGAGACCATGTATGCAATGGTCGATCTTTCCAGTACAATTAAATATGTATTGATCAATTTTTAATTTATATAGAGTTGTCATCCAGAAATATCTAGATCTACTTATATTAAATGTGCATAACTTTCAAGATTTAAATATATCAATTTCCAATTGCATATATATAATGTTCCACATGGAATTCTTAAACTTTCAAGACTAGAAATTTGATTTCATTTACATTCAACTCCACTTATAGCTTACATGCTTTCTTTGAATTATATGGAATTCTTAAGTGAACACTTTCAAATATATATATATATATATATATATATATATATATATTTGATTTCATTTACATTCAACTGGACACAAGTATAGCTCATCATCTAGTTCAAGAATTCTTCACATGCACATTCAAAAGAACATGTGTATTAGATTATATGGAATTCTTAGGTTCATGTATAGCATGATATATGCACAATTTAAATGTATTTAACCTAGACCGACTTTAAAAATGAGCATTTAGAGCTTTAAAGAATTCAAGAACTATCATCTATTTCCAATTGCATTTTTATGTTCTACTTTAAAATATAGCATTAATCTCAAGCATATTTGCATTCAATTTTTTCTATTTCTTGACCTATTTATTAAAGAAAAATTCATTTGAACTATTTATTTAAATTAATTACATGTACATGTCCATCTTTTTAAATTTATAAATAGCAACCATTAGATAGTGGACAACATTTTGATTTCACAATGTAAATAGATATGTACAAGTGCATTTGAACAAACCATAATTTAAATTTAAATAAAGGTACTTGTTCCTTGCTAAATAAATAAAACCATAAACTAATAATGCACGATGTATTTATAGATGTAATGTAAGTGAACATCAAACCATAATAATGCATGTATATAACAAACCTAGATTCAAACCATAAAACATAAATGTATGAATGTGACATCTAAATCATAACAAGTATATATGTGTACCATAAAACATAAGTACAACACGTGCAAATGTTCAATACATAAATCATAAAAAGTGTCTCCAGCATGTAATAATATGATCTCAAACATGTAATACTATAAAAAAAATCAAAGAGAGGGATGTCTGGTATGAATAGAATCCTCAGATTTCTGGCCCGATCTATCCCTCGATCTCTCCCTTGACCTCTCCCTCGATCCATGGCTCGATCTCTCCCTCGATCCACAACCCAATATCTCCCTCAATCCATGGACTGATTGCTATGCTGATCCAAGATGTGTGGATCCATGTCCCAATCCAAGATCTCCCAATCTGTGTCCTGAGCCTCGTCCCAACCCCTGCATGTGTTCAAGTACATATATGTAAAATTATCTAAAATTACAATGTACTTGAGTTCAATGTGTTCAAACTTAAACATCAAGTAATTAATTTTTTTATTAAATTTAAATGTACCTCATCTGCATACTGCATGGGATCACCGTCATGCTCCAAATTTCCAAAGTCTGGAAAATCACCATATTGCTTAAAATTTTCAAGTACACAATTTCAATCAGAAGTTAAACAACTAAAAGTTTTTAAAATGCATTACATAATTTTTGAGAACACAATTTTATATATACATATTTAAATTATAAATTGAAATTACTTATCGTGCCTGTTCGATGGCTCTACCAATGTCACTAAGATCACGAGAATGTAAATACATCGTAGGGGGCTCTATAGCAAGTAAAATATCAGTGGAAAAAATAAGCCGACTATATGTCCCATGGACAGGATAAGGTGTCGTAGTAGCCTCAACATGACTTGTAAAATCCCGACGACTACCTGGAAAAGCTAAAGGATCAATAGAAACATGATGCACATGGGATCTTGTAGGCTGATGTGGAATATCCTAAGCTACATTTTCCACCCCATGGCTCATATGTGTATGAGGAAATCATTGTCTAATAAAGTCTGGTACCCCGTCAAGAGCAATCCCATGGTCCTCACTGATAACCTGATATGATTCTACTAAATCCAAAATTGAGAGTCTACATGTATTACGCAGATTCGTGTGGGTCATATGCTCAACATCTATAAGAGTAGGTAGATCGACACTAATAAATGGATCATATGATGTAGATGTAGCCTCAGTGGGAGGAAGGTTGATCCGTGGGTGTAATAAGTATCTACCAACTCGATCAGATGAAATCTGATCAATCTGCGTCATAATAGAGGCAATGCTATCAAAAATTTGACTCTGAGTGGAGCCTGTTGATGCCTCCCCTACTGCTGCCAATTCCAAACATTTTGGTAAAACCAAAAGGTTTGGGCCAACAAATGCCCTCTTTTCCACATGCTGTGGAAAATTTAAAGGCCTAAACTATGGTTTGTCAAAAAAACATCATTTACCTTGGCTAGCATGCTCAGGATAAGATGTGTAGCCCACCTCTATATGTAAATGAAATTTTGCATATAACTATTTGAAAAAATACAGTGGCAGCTCGTCATTGTGAGGCCATCTATGATGTGTTTCCAACCATCTAGAGTATATGAATGGTGCAACAAGAGGATCTTCACACCTCGTAACCACATATCCTCTAATTTTATTTTTTCCTCTATAAAATGGGAACGTGGATAACGTATTTTCACCTGAAACTAATTTGGCAACTTATCTATGTTTCACTATGCTAGTAACACTCCTGGCAAGAGAAAAATAAAACAGCTCAATGTTGATTTCATCATAAGGATTGTATGATTGAATTGGCCCATTCATCTTAATAATCTCTTGTCTAATAGTGACTAATCTATCTTGATTAGCCAAATTGGGGGAGTTGTGAATTGTTTGATCTAAACATTTTAGAGCATTGTCTAATCTAGCAATACTATCCTAAAATATATTTGATCTAGTTTGAGCTTCTCGCTCAAAACGAGGGGAATGATGAGATCCCTTATTGACCATGATATATATAAATAGATAGAGATCTGGATATCATTAAAATAAAATTACATGATGAACTAAACAAATTTAAATTGAAATTTTTTCAAAACTAAAAAAATATATATATTTAAATTAAATGTAAAATTTTCAAGTTTCAAAACTAGAAAACATTTTTAAATTTAAATGTATCTAATGAGATCTAGTTCAAACTTTATATCTATCTCTATGTGAACCTATTAAATCATAGATGCATGCAATATGCAACCAAGAATAAATATGGAAAAAATATATTTATCCTTTCAACCACTCTATACTAAAATTAGATCAAAATAAAAAAATACTCTTCATTACAATTGGTCACATATATAGCCTTTCTTTGTAATCAATTATTTTTTAAATCAAACACTAAATAAAAAGGTTAACATTTCCTTAATTTTTCAATAACTTAAAACATATTAAAGTAATAACTAAAATTCTTTGAAATAAATTCCTTAGGAATAAAATATAAACATTGTACACATGTTTTGTAGGCACAATATCTCCTTTGATATCATCTTTTTCTTTCATGAAAGATGAATTTAGGCCTCAGGAATGCTATGTTTGATTAGAAACCTTGGCCTTGTAAGCATGGAATGACCTTTATTTCATCATATAATTTATTTTCTTCTTCAATGAACTTAACTCAATAGTTCACCTTTTGTAACAACTTAGATAACATAAGAAATTTGACAACTCCAAAGAGACTTTCAATACATTTGTGTATGTACATATATACATTTATGTGTATGTATGTATGTACACATGTATGCATGTGGGAGTGCATGTGTACATGTATATACATGTATATATATGTGTATGTGTGTACATGTGTACATGTATATACATGTATGTATATGTACACATGTATGTATGTGGGAGTGCATGTGTACATGTATATACATGTATATATATGTGTATGTGTGTATGTACATATGTACATGCATATATGTGTATGTGTGTATGTACACATGTATATATACATGTATGTATATGTATGTATGTCTATATACATACATGTACACACATGTACATATATATATATATATATACATAAATATGTATGCATAAATATATATATGTACATGCACGTGCGTACATATACATACATATATTTATGTACATACATACTCAAGTACATACATACATACACATGTATTCATAAAAATGTACATGTACAGACACATATATGCATGTACATACATATACACACATACCTATGTATATATATATGCATACATACATGCATACACACATACACATACATATATATGCATGTACATACATACACACATACATATGTATATATATATATATGCACATACATACATGCATACACACATACACATACATATATAATACATACATACATACACACATACACATATATGTGCATGTGCATACATACACACATACATGTATGTATATATATATATATATGCATATACATACATACATACACACATACACACATACACATATATGCATGTACATACATACACACATACATGTATGTATATATATATATATATGCATACATACATGCATACACACATACACATACATACATAATTTACATACATACATACACACATACACATATGTATATATAATACATGCATACATGTACACATGTATGTATATATATGTACACATACATGTACGTGCATTATGTACATGAATGTATACATGTACACACATACACATATATATGTACACGTGCACTTGCATACATATATGTATACATGTACATGTCCATATGGTGAACTAAAAATTTGGGGTTTTCAATTTTTAATTTATAGAAATGTAAATTTAGGTAAAATGTATGTATGTACATACACATGCATTTACATATATTGTGTACACATGTACATGTATGTACACTCAAGTACATACACATACATGTCCACACATACATACATATACACATGTGTATATGTGTATATTGTAGTTATCATACTAAAATGTATGCTATGCTTCTTGTGTACTCTATAACTTTTCAGTACAGGGTGAGTTGGCTTAAATCTATCCATAATTTTTTAAATCAAAAGGATCTAACCATTGGAATCTAACAAGATTAATGATGTAAGTCTTGTTGTAGGTCAATTAGCAAGGTAGTGTTTATCCCTGACCTTGGTGATGAGTTTCAAATATAAGTGCTACAATTATGGAATTTTACATGGGTGTCTCATATGCCTAGTAGGTATGTTGATTAGGATGGGAGCTAAAAAGTTACATTTAGCCTATTTATGAGATTGAGCTAGCTTAAATCTATCCATAATTTCTTAAATCTCTAGGATCTAACCATTGGAATCTAACAAGATTAATGATGTAAATCTTGTTGTAGGTCAGTTAGAAAATCTCTAGGATCTAACCATTGGAATCTAACAAGATTAATTATGTAAGTCTTGTTGTAGGTCAATTAGCAAGGCGTTGTTTATTCCTGAGCTTGGTGATGAGTTTCAAATATAAGTGCTACAATTATGGAATTTTACATGGGTATCTCATATTCCTAGTAGGTATGTTGATTAGGATGGGAGCTAAAAAGTTACATTTATCCTATTTATGAGAATGAGCTAGCTTAAATCTATCCATAATTTCTTAAATCTCTAGTATCTAACCATTGGAATGTAACAAGATTAATGATGTAAGTCTTGTTGTAGGTCAATTAGCAAATCTCTAGGATCTAACCATTGGAATCTAACAAGATTAATGATGTAAGTCTTGTTGTAGGTCAATTAGCAAGGCGGTGTTTATCCCTGACCTTGGTGATGAGTTTCAAATATAAGTGCTACAATTATGGAATTTTGCATGGGTGTCTCATATGCCTAGTAGATATGTTGATTAGGATGGGAGCTAAAAAGTTACATTTAGCCTATTTATGAGAATGAGCTAGCTTAAATCTATCCATAATTTCTTAAATATCTAGGATCTAACCATTGGAATCTAACAATATTAATGATGTAAGTCTTGTTGTAGGTCAATTAGCAAGGCGGTGTTTATCCCTGACCTTGGTGATGAGTTTCAAATATAAGTGCTACAATTATGGAATTTTACATGGGTGTCTCATATGCCTAGTAGGTATGTTGATTAGGATGGGAGCTAAAAAGTTACATTTAGCCTATTTATGAGAATGAGCTAGCTTAAATCTATCCATAATTTCTTAAATCTCGAGGATCTAACCATTGGAATCTAACAAGATTAATGATGTAAGTCTTGTTGTAGGTCAATTACAAGGCGGTGTTTATCCCTAACCTTGGTGATGAGTTTTAAATATAAGTACTACAATTATGGAATTTTACATGGGTGTCTCATATGCCTAGTAGGTATGTTGATTAGGATGGGAGCTAAAAAGTTACATTTAGCTTATTTATGAGAATGAGCTAGCTTAAATCTATCCATAATTTCTTAAATCTCTAGGATCTAACCATTGGAATCTAACAAGATTAATGATGTAAGTCTTGTTGTAGGTCAATTAGCAAATCTCTAGGATCTAACCATTGGAATCTAACAAGATTAATGATGTAAGTCTTGTTGTAGGTCAATTAGCAAGGCAATGTTTATCCCTGACCTTGGTGATGAGTTTCAAATATTAGTGCTACAATAATGGAATTTTACATGGGTGTCTCATATGCCTAGTAGGTATGTTGATTAAGATGGGAGCTAAAAAGTTACATTTAGCCTATTTATGAGAATGAAAAAGTTTAGACTACCATAAAACTGTGATTGCATATTACCAAGAAATGGATTCGATTCTGAAAGAAAAAAAATGATGGGTATTGTGTCTACAAATTTCTATGAATTGTTAATGCTTCAACTCTATTGGTTTTGTTGAATGCCTTCAGCGAAAGTTGAAGGTTTCAAATTTCATATAAACATTGCAAGTGGTAAATCGGCCCCTCATCTATACTTGTAGTTTGCACTTAACAGACATACTAACTAGAGTAATGTGTTTTCCTACTCTTAAGTGGGTGTTGAATAAATAAAAATCAAATGGTAGTTACATAAACATAGCAACAGGAGACTATGACAGATGATACTCAAACAAACTTTGCCTTGGGTCTTTGAATAGATAGTCCTCCACATTCAAGTGTTAAATATATTAGGAAAAACATATTTCATCTACTTAATAGAGAGATTCTTTATCTGGGGATATGGTTTCTCATCTATTATGGCTAAGCACAGAAAATTTAAGAAATTGGGAAAAAAAGAAGAAAAAAGGAAAATCGTGTTACTGTAACACGCATTAAAAGATAGTAACTGTAGTTAAAAAAAAGTAACATGATACTGAAAAAACAAGCAACATGAGAATGATAGTTCTAACTCGTGTTTCCTAATTATTTCTCATTAGTTGTTTCTCTGTGTTGTCCAAACCATGGCTGAAAAAAATTTAAGAACTTGGTAAACTCGTGAGTCTTTCAGGTTTATGAGTTAATTGCCAAATAACTGGCCAAAAACTCAGTGGCTGCTGCATAAGTCAATTCTGCCCAAAAAAATCTTATATTGTCCAAGAAATGTGTAAGCCATTGATTAACCTATGGTTTTTTATCCTCAAGATGGTTTATATCAAGACATGCATATTCTGGAAAAGGACGATGCCATAGCTTTTTCTGATTCAACCACATTGTTTTGGGTCAAATCTTTATCGATCTATATTCTATTTTTTAGTCTTTACCACCATTTGTTATGGAAGAAGGCTCGCATAAGGATAATACACAATAATTACACAACTTGTTTTCATCATGACAACTTGACAGAATGGAGAGAAGAGGAAACTTTGCATTGCACACATTAAAAGCCAAGAAAAATTAGCAGTCAATGGTAAACAATGTAGAGTCGGCCTTAATGGATGGTGCTGACGACCATTAATTCATAATCGGATCTATATCCTACTCACTTTGTTGCTTGATAAATGGTGAGAATTGCTCTTCTAAATAGATTTGTCACTGGATATATATTCATATTCTGGTTTCAATTTTATTTAAATTATTTTTCTTTATGTATGTTTAGAAATGGAAGGATTGAAACAACATAAAATGTTGCATCCAAATAGAAGTTCATTCATATGCCCAAGTAACTAGTAATGTGTTTGCTTTACTCAATTTTTAAGGCCATAATGGAAAATAACCTCAATTTCTTCCAAAGAATAGTTTATGCAAGATAAATCAGTAATACCCACGAACTAGATCTGTAATATCTCACTTTTCTCACAAAACCCCAAATTATTAATCCACTAGAGCAAACTGTTTAAACAATGAAATCTGATAATGTTCCAAAATTCATAACCAAATCTATGTATTTCCTTCATCAATATCACATGAGTATCACAAACAACACAAACTTTCATATCTTTCAGCCAATAAAATCGATGAGAAGAATTTCTTTTAACATATCAATGAAACCCTAACACCAAATACATCGAAAAAATCTCTCAGACGAAATAGAACACAAAGAACGTGAATCAAAGAATCCAACAAATGACCTCGGACGGAACCTGGGTATATATGGGTGATGTTGGTCTTGAACTCGGCCGATGAGCTCTCACCCTGAACCCTTTCACCCGAGCATTCAAAATGGTTGGGCTAGTTTTTTTTTTTATCTCGACATTTTCGGTCAACACATTTTTGGCCGAGAAGGTTTCGATCGAAATTCACTCGGCTAAAAGAGTGTCAACACGTAGGCGCCATGTCACTGCCCCATGGCTTTGGCTGAAAACTGGTCGGCCGAAATTTATCCAGTCGGATTACTTTATTTGCCCGAAAGTGTGACACAGTTTTGTGCTTTTACCCACAAGGACATATTAATGACAAAAAATCTTAGTCATTTTAGTCGCCTGTAAGTTTTCTCCATTTTATCCAAACATATATGTTTTTCCTAATAGAGTACAATCCAAAAGCATAGAAACACACACATTAACTAAAATTTTCTAAATGTCTATTTTGATATCTCTTATCAATATAGTTTAATTTTTTAATCATTTAATTTACCGTAAACAACTCATAATTTCATTAATCTACTTGAAACAATTGATTTATTCACACTAAGGACATCCACATCCTTTATGGAAAACACCTACCTATGTAGGTTACTAATTGTTGACTAGTAGATAACATTCCTTATTTGGCTCTAATAAGTTCTTTCAATCTTAGCAATATACAAGAAGAGTACAAGTAACATTCACTAGATAATATTTTTAACTCTTAATTCACATTTTGATAAGGTCCCTTTACAAGATCTTAAGTTTAATTACTAACAATGGAATTATTTAATCATCACATTAATTGATTCCAAACCATCATATTTTAGTTATTTCTTCTCACATATTTTTACTTTTGACTTGATTATTAACACTCTTATTATTTTGCTTGCTATTTTAGGCTCTAAACAAGAAAACATACTAGTTTAATCATGATTATAATTCTCTTTAAAAAAATTTAAGGATCATTAATTGCACAAGTGCTTAAAGGTAAATTTATAGTTTTTCCTATCAATTCTAGATAGAAATTTGATTTTGACCACTTTTCTAACTTGAATCTACTATGTAGCATAAAGCTTTAATCATTAAGATATGTTAATACTCATGTCATTTTACCTATGAATCGTAAGTTATTTAACTTTAGGATTTCACAACTTTAGCATATGCATTATATCTTATGTTAAACCATGATTTTTTATTGGAAGGAAGGTCTAGGGAGGTTTATATGTTATCAATGTTCGTGGTCCAGGTTCAGGATTGATTTGAACCCATTCTTAAGTTGCATTTAATTATCATTACAAAGGATCAAAGGTTAGGTTCTTCAAAATTTACGTCCTCAATTTTCCTTTTATCAATTCTTTAATTTAAAATTAGAGGTTCTTCCAATGCATACATGATGGAAATTAAAAGGTTTTTAGTTTGGTACACTTTTTTGATCACATAGTTTATTTGTAAGTGAAACTTAGGGAAATATTACCTAACAACCAAGGTTTACAACATGCTAGGCATATTTATGGGTCAATGAATTCTTCTTTTTAAGATTGACTGGAGAAATTTTAGAAATTTCCTATTACAATATTTTTAGTTTAAACTAATAGTGTTCAACTATGTTGTTTTTAATTTAAACATTAAACCTATCATCATATTTTTCAATAAACAACTTAACTATAAGTTTCATTTTAAACCTTTCATAAGGTTCACTAGAAGAAATCATTAATTAATTCTCTCAAACTACTTGCTATGTTGAACCTACATTAACAAAATGATTTAAAATTGAACCCAATGTTCAACAATAATTTATTTAATTAATTTAGGTTATACTTCATCACCCACAATAATTTAAATACATCAAGTTTTCTATAAGTTCTAACAATTTCCTTTCAAGGACTAAGGTCGCAATGGTGGCTAAAAGGGTTTTACTTTAACCTCCCTTAAACAATTGAATAATAAATTTAAACTTTTTGTCAACATTATTAATGTCCTTTTAGGGACTATGACTGCAAGGTGGCAAAAATTTATTGTTCAATAATCTAGATATTATGACACTTTACATTATTCCCCTAGCTCATTAGGTTCCTATTAACCGTATTTAATATCATCACTTCCTTTTTCCAAATTTTGTGATGGGGAGTGTAGAATGGTTATGAATATTTTCTCTAATAACTATTATTAAATCAACTATCATATTTTACTGACATTCGCGTCGTCTATATGAATATGAAGCTCTTGTTAGTTTGGTCTTCACAAAATTTGTTTCTTTTGATTAATCATTACTAGCTACTCACCCCATAAGGTTAAATTTAATTAACAATTATTTTAAAAATTTCCAACATAGGTTAATTGTATTTTTTTTATTTCAATATTTTAATATAAGGTAAACTCACAAAATTTATTAATTCAACTTTCCACTTTGAAGGTTTAATTATTACAAGAATTTTCACATGTTGTCAACATATGCAATAGCTAAGACCCATCTTATTCCCAAAGCACCCAATGTTGCAACCTGGCTCTGATACCTAATGTCATGCCCACATTTTAATGTGGAGATAACACAAACATCACATTTTTTTGTTCAAACTTAGGTTTACAACTTAGTGCGATCCTGACAAGCCACCATTGCACAACACAATTACTAAGGTCTAACATTATTTGACATGATTATAATGATAGAAAATCAACACATAGCTTAATTAGTTATAAGTTCTTGTTGATTGACACTCTTAATCAAGTTTTATTTGATAGTTGGCTTTAATCTCTTACAAATATGAAATAGGGATATTGTTATCAATAATGTCATTACTCAAGTGGTACTAATTTACAACATAAAATATATATACCTCCTCATCCCCTTTCTTGAGAAGGGCTTCATCATAAAAATTACCTGGATTAAATTAATTTTACCTTTACTTAATAACTCCCATAATAGGGGAACTAACCACTACATGATTGGTTTTAGGATCCTTCATTTCCCTTTTGCTTAAATAATAACCTTGGATCTCATTACCCATTTCAGTCATTTAAAACTGAGTCCTTAAATTAGCTCCACCTAAATAACTAATAAATTTTACATTAATTAATTTTGGATATAGTTTGATGCAAAACTCGAGGTGAGTTAACATATTCCTTCTTACCACCTTAATTTTAAATGGAATTTGTTTCATTTCAAAAAAAATCATTTGATAAGATATCGCTAGTCCACACTTACATGTTTACCAAACTATTCTAGAATATCAACTTAACTATTTTGATATTTCATTTGATTCACCTAAGCAAGGCCTCTTTCTTAACCCCATTAGACAATTGATTTATGAAGTAATTGTAATAACTTTCACCTTCTTCTTTTATTTGTATACCATAGGGCTAATTCAACCTGAATAATTTGATAATGTTTTAACCTATTTTCAATTAATTAAATAATTAATTTCGTAGAGTTCAAGTGCTTAAGTAGACCTTTTAGTTTTATGCACAACCGAGGAATCCAATTTAACCCATTAGACCTCACTTAAATTAACTTTGAATCTTAAGGTCACTTTATTAAATATTCTTGTTTGGTCTTCAATTTAAATCCCCCTTTATAACCCTTAGTTATAAATTTATCAAGCATGTCAATCTATTATTATGAATAATTTTAATGAATCCTTTGATTTATTATTATTATTAATCTATTGACAATAAGATCACTTATTTAAATTGATAATCTCCTTTTGTTAAAAAAGGTAAAATAATTTGTTAAAACCCATTTAAATAATCAATATTCTTTTTTAACAATATTTTATCCAATATTTAAACCCTTCATCATAATTTTATGTATTTTAGTATTTAAGTTTCTACAATAATTATAAAATAGTTCATTCCACATCATGTGATTTTTTTCTAAAAATTAACCCATAAATAGTTATTTAAATATTACAATAAGTGGTGATATCACGCTGTAAGAGTTTACTTAAATATTAACTTACATGAATGTTTTTGATTTATTGAAAAACCCTCCATTAATTTAGTTTAAATAAGATTTTAAATTGAACAGAAAGGTAATATGTTGAGCATTCAATCTCAATCTCATTAATTGGATGAGATTCAATCTCAACCCTATATTTTAGGGCAATCACTTTTGAAAACCCTCTCTCATAAAGCAAACTTATTAAAATGTTTATCTCTCATTTTCTCATTTCCCTATTATTTTTGTTGCAAGTTGAAGAACATTAGAGATTTTATCTTTGTTGCATGACTCCATTTGATTTATTCTTTCATAGATGGTAACGTCCATTCATTTCTTCTTGCTTTAAGTTTTTATTGTATATATTTTTTAAACCCACATTCTTTGTTATGTCTTTACCGATGGTCGAACACTGTTGCGGGTCGAGGTTACAAACACCCAAATTGCTCATAGTTTACATGCTTCTGGTCAAACCCCACTGTTATTGTTTTACCAAAACAAAACAAAAAACGTACTATTACCTGTAGAATTCTGCATATTTTGTTTGTAGGAGAAGGAATTTTATTGATCTATTTATTTTATTCATCATGCATTGTTTTTTTTTTAAATTTACTGCTCAACATACAGAAAATAAACTGTATGAAATACATAAATTTTCATATTGTTATTGTAGAGATTTCATAAATAGAAGACAATAAAATACATCTTTATTTTTTTCATTTTTCAAATTGCAAAGATTACATAAATTAAAGGCAATAAAAATACCTTTTTTTCCCTGTTTTCATTGGAAACAAATCTGTACAGGAATAAGTGGGGATGGCGGCCTCCCATAAGGGAATCGCTTCCCTTTTAATTTTTTATTTATTTATTTAAAGATTTTAAACCTCTCTTTTTTTTAATTAATATAAATATTAATATTTTATGTTAGTTAAGATAAAATATATTAATTATGTATATATTTTATTTTTGTATTATATATATATATATATATATTCAATGTAGTATATATATCAAAGATTCATATATATATGCATTTAATATATGAAATACATGTATACATATTATATGCATTTAAATTTGACAATAAGGTGGTTATTTCCCCCCCTCATGCAAAAATTATCACTCTACTTAATAATAGCTTTATATGATTTGACTAAATAGAATCTACAAATGCTTAAGGGCATATTTGTGTAGGGTTAAACTGCTTTTTATAATAGCTAACTTGACATCATTGCTAACATTAAATGAACACATTCCTTTTAACAAATACAAAAGTGAAACATAATCATTTGTTCAACTTTCATGAACATTTCAACTCAACATTTATATTTGCAACATACAAATAAATTTCTTCAATGGAACTCATAATGCCTCTTCTTTGTTATCACATGTTACAAACATTTTATGATTATTTAAAATACTAAAGGATTATGACTTCTCATATAACTAGTTGTACCATTGTAAGAGCTCTTCTTTTTTTTTCTTTAGATTCATCTCATTTTCCACCATGAACACCTCACAATATTTTCCTTTAAAGTTAGAATGCAAAAGCCATCATTTATATTATGAATAAATATCAAATTTCTTTCTTTATAAACAAAACCTCAAATAGAACAATAAGAAATGAGCTTCTCATTTTGTTATATTTTGTCACAACATTTATAGAGAACGCCAACAAAAAAATAAGGGTTTGCTTTCCACCCAACCATTATGGCATCATGAAGCCTCATGGGCTCTAGCCATACCCCTGAGCAAACACTAAAAGATTACCAAATGATCTTGGTAGGGAAGCTATAATTAAATTATTCAGTATTTGTAAATACACTCATTTTCAAAGAACCATTCTAACCCAAGAACCTTCTTATCACTTATTTCATCAACTACAACAATTAGAGAAATGAGGACTTAGCTTTCTACATCATAGTAGAGATGTAGTTTCCTCCATGTTGCTCTCTTTGAATCCTTCCCTCTTCCTTTTATCCATAGCTCTCAAACTTTCCTCTTAAATTCCAAGTATGAAAACAAAACCAAAGGAAAAATACACTCTTCAAACTCTAAAAAAAAAATGACTAAGTTCCCCCAAAAGAAAAAGAGAACCCCCTTTTACCAAAAATTTGTGAGCTTTTAAAGAATTCAATACTTCACACTTTTGAATGAGATGATAAGTGTCATCATCTCATCCAATCTCAATTACCTCACCATAACCCAAGTTGCCCGCCAAGTCCTCTCCTTTATTAAAGAGGTATGGTGCACATGCATGTCCTTATTTTTTTTCCAATTCCTTTTCAATAAATGAGAAGGAAGACCAAAGGGGATGGGGTCAGGTCAAATCAATATTTTCATCCCCAAAATTCGTCACTTCTTTTCAAGGCCATAAATAAGGTATGGGCAAAGTTATGACAAAAAAAATCCCCCAATCCATAGGTACTATACTTAGGAACTATAAAATGCAATAAATAACCAATTTATGGCCTTTTTTATCCTCATAAAGTCACGTCCAAACTTGCATCCGAATTTTAACTCTTTACACACCACTTGCAACTAAATTGATATGATTTTACATTTACTTAAAGCATAAAACACATCTCACACATAAACACCACATTACCCATTAACCATAGACCTTAGCTCTCCAAATATTTCCTAGATTCTAAGGTCGTATTTAGAAACTCAAAGTAACTAAACCCCTATACTCACTTGATGCTTAATATTAACCTCACATTAACTCACTTTTTATTATATGTGGTCACATTCGAAAACTTCAACTAAGAGACATATTGACAAGGGTTTGAATTGTTTCTCCCTTCTTCCTAATGACACTCATCTCTTAGGCAATTCTAAACACATGGTCTAGGGTTCACGGGAGTCACCTACTCCTATTTTCAATAAAATTCAATTCAATAGGTCAGTGCATAGAAATATATTCATATGTATAATCTCTATCTCCTTTGATGCAGAATAAGAATTCAAATCTATCTCTAACAATAATGAAATCCAACCTTAACTTAATTATTCAACTATATTATCTAATGGATTCTTGAACAATTATTTATTACTAAATATCATTACACAAGTCGATAACAAATTAATATAACTTACCTTGTTAGCTTACCTTGAGCATCCTCATTCTCAATTAGAGTTGTTCCAATTTATCATTGACGATGTTAGAAATGTATTCCATTGAATTTCTTCATGATCTACAAGGGTCTTGTTTCATCCCCCAAGCATTACCCCTTTCCATAGAACATAAAACATATTAGTGAATCATTTGAACTAAATGCATTTTATTCTTTTTCCTATATTAATTTAAATATGCTTATCTTATGATGCTTGTAAGAATCTAAATTTGCATAATTCCCATTCTTTCCTATCGAATTGTCAAGACACCTTTAATAAGAACATTTACTACCATCATCATTTAACTAAGTTAAGAAAAAATTAGAATGTTAAGCATGTAGTTGAGCGCACCCATTGATGTTCTCTTATACTTTCAATTTTTGAATATATAACTCTCTCAATTTCACATACACACTCTCCTTAATAATATTCTAAGGTAATGAAAATTAAGGATTTAATCATTTTTCCCATCAACATTTTCAATGCTATATTATATTTAAACAATATTGATCAAAATATCGAATAATTCATTAATCTAATATTATTGGTCTTTATAAAAAGATCACAATGGTCATAGATAGGGTTGGGCCTTGCATTTAGTTTTTATAAAATTGAATATTTTAATAAATTGAATATATTTAATTTTATAAAATTTTATATTTTAATAATTGAATATATTTAATTTTAAAAAAATTATATTTTAATAATTGAATACATTCAAAAAATTGTAAATATATTTTAAAATGGTTCTTTTAAATATATTATTATAAAGAAATATATTATATATAAAATTACATAGCAAATAATGCATGTTTCTCAAATATTTATTGTATTTTGAATATCTTTTTTCTAATTAATATAATAGTTATAATAATATTCTTAAGAAACTAATATTTAGTTTTAATAAAATTCATCTTCCAATCATATAGGTCATATACTAAAGACTTTTCTTTATACTTTTTAGATTAATTAAATTAAATGCACACACCACTTTTTCTTAATATTATTTAAATTAAACAAATAAAATACACAAAATTTTGTTGATGTTATTTAGGTTAACTGAATTTTTTTATTCTAATGTAAAAATATTTAAATATTTAATATAAAATATTCTAAAAAAATTGTTTTGATTATATGGGAAAAGCAAGTTTTGAAGGGACCCAAAACCCTTTACAACAAAAGATACAATGTTGTTAGAAAGGATTTTCAAAAGACCACCAACATCAACCCAACATCCAAAAAACACAACAGAGTGGGTGCTAGACTAAAATATTCTAAAAAATTGTTTCTATTAATTTAAGTTGAATATTAAAATGTTGATATCTTTATAAATTAATGTTATAAATTTTGATAAAAAAATATTTTTTAATTTCTAAATTTTCAATTTGAATAATAATAAATCAAGATAATTGATTACAACTTGGGATTGTGCAATGCTTGTTCGTGATGTCAATCCTAGAGCATGCAATGCCTTTGCACTTCCTAGAGCATCACTATTCGCTACGTGTATAGCAAGATAACACAACATAACGAGGGCTGGCAAATGTGCCTCATTATCATCTGATTTCAACAATCCTACAAGCGGGGGCACACCACCTAACTCAATTATCCCCTTAGAGTGTTCAGTGTGTAGAAAATTGGTGGGGTGAGCAAACTTCTATAGCGTCATGGTAGCCTCTGCATGCACATAAGCCTCTATGTGACCCAATAGCTTCACGAGAAGGGCAAAAGCATAAACTTGTATCACACTTTATAAAAGAATCGGCCAACAGCAAAAAAAAAATGAACTTCAACCACATAAAAGTGGTCTTTATGTTTTGAATTTCAAAATGATGTAAACTAATGAAATGTAGAACTCTTGATGAAGTTTATTCCTGTAATTTTTTAGATTTTTTAAAAATTATTTTCATTATTTTTTTATCAATTTAAGAACAGATTTTGGAATGTTGGAAATTTTAAAAAAAAGTGACGTTCATGGGACGTCAAGAAACAAATTGAAAAAACTTCATTTTTTCCTGAATTTTTTTCTTCAAATAGGTAACTTCAATATCTAGTGCATGAAAAAAAATAGGTGAGTGTATATTTTCTGCGTAAATAATGTTTTAAGTCAACATCAAATCCGACGATTTGAAGTCAGCAATGTTATTTTTAATCATTTCAAAAAAAAATTATACCCTTTTGAAGAGGACTCTCTCCTCTAGTGCACCATATATATATTTTTTTAAAATAATATGTTTTACTATTTTTTTTAATTTCTAATCAGCCTCTTAAATAACTTTAACAACCTACTTGCATTATTTTAAAAATAAAATATATTAAAACTAATCAAAATATTTAAAAAATGTATATTTGGATTCACCACTCCAAGCTGTACAAAATGGTATTTTTCTTTTTTGTAGAAAAATCATTATGACTGAAGAAATACTCTTTTAAAGTTAAATGTTTCTGAAAACTCTAAAAAAAAGGTGAGTTGGCTGCCAAGTAGGAAGCCAACTAGATATGTTCAGTCGGACCTATTTCGGCCATGCAGGTTTCGGCCGAAACCCTCTCAACTGGAACCTACTTGGCCGAAACATGACCAGCGGACAGGTGGTCGGTCGAATTTCTTTAGGTCGAAAACTGTCTATATAAATATTTTTTTAATTTTTTCAACTCAAGAAAATTCAGTAAAATACAAAGGAAGGCATATTTTGACAAAGGAAGGCTTATTTCGACAAAAGAAGGCTTATTTCGACAAAAGAAGGCTTATTTCGACAAAAGAAGGCTTATTTCGACAAAAGAAGGCTTATTTCAAAAAAAGAAGGTTTATTTTGACAATTTAGAAGGCTTACTTCGACAAAAGAAGGTTTATTTCAACAATTTAGAAGACTTATTTCGACAATTGAAGGTTTATTTCGACAATTTAGAAGACTTATTTCGACAAAAAAAATGTATTTGGACAATAAGAGAGTTATTTTTGAAGGTACATTGATCTTCAACTTATAATTGATTATGTCACTCTTTTCATGAGTATGTATTTGAAATTTGTTTTCACTATTTTTCATTTGAATATGGTTGAGAACTAGGGCTATTAGGTTATGGTGTACACATGTACAAAGACACACAATTTTGGATCATTCAAGTGCACCTACAAACTTGTACTATGAAATTTGTAAAAATATGTTTAACTTCACCTAGTGTGTTTTAGATAATCATTAAATGTATCATGTGATTCAAAGCTACTTCTCCCTTAAATTTATACATGGAATTGTTGCATCTTATGATGATATTTCTTCTACATGTCATGATGATTAGATATGTCCACAGAGCCACGTGTTCTTTTTATATCCTTCCTTATTTTATACATTATGATGTGTTTCACATATCACCATTCTCCCATAGCTCATGTGAGACCTATCAATAAATTCATTTAGATATATACCTTTCATGATGCTTGGAATATGTAAATTGATGATCTATTTTGTTAGCCTAGATCATGTATGCACATTCATGCTTAATCATCTTTTCTTACATTACATGATGATATTGAACTTACCCATGACATTTAGAGAAACCACCTAATATGAGATATATGAATTAAATTCTTAGATTTCATTATTATTGATCGCCAATTCTATGTTCTTTAATTTTTGTTAGATTAATTAATTTTGTTAATTCGGTTTTGATTTAGATTAATCTATATTAATTAATATAGGCTGATTTTTGTTAGATTATTTAATTTGATTAATTTAGTTTAGATTTAGATTAATTTAGATTAATTAGATAAAGTTGATTTTTGTCAATTAGATTAGATTAGATTTTGTTTGTCAATTTTCGTTAGCTAGATTAATGTTATTTTCTTTTCTAGTTTAGTTTTGATTTTGTTGCTAATCTTTGTTGACTTGACTTTTTGTTGCTTCACATGTCAAAGACTTAAAATGAAAACTTAAACTTTCATTTGTCGAAGACCAGAGGCTTAAATTACTAATAAGTGGTTTTGGAGAGCTCAACTTAATTTCCTTTATTTTAAGTGTTTGTTTTCACATCTAGAATAATTAGGGGGGGTTAATTTTTCATGAGGTGGTAGGTTTATGCTCTCACCTTGTGCAAACTTGGTGATTAGAAGCCAGACCCATCACTTTCTTTTTGCTTTCATATGGGGGGTTAATGAACTAGTATTTTATGTGCTTGAGATGGTAGGTGTATGCTCTCACCTTGTGCAAACTTGGTGATCAGAAACCAGACCCATCATTTTTGTCGTGTTAATCCTTTAGAGGGTCTGCCTCCCAACTTGTGAGATAGAACGACCCAAGCAGTGCTTTATTTTGGTTCGCTATATAAATTTTTGTGATCGTTGGGAAAGTCGTCAATCACCTGGTGAGGATGTCCTATGTTGAAAAGTGCCACCCCTAGTATCCATGAACGTCAAAATCCTTTCTTAGGAAGGGACTGGGAGGCCTCTTAATTGAGCTAATATTGCTGCATGTATAGGCACCAGTATTTCCCCGAAACACAGAATAAGAACCATTTATTGTAGTAGCCCAAATCCTTTTTACTTGTTGGTGCAGGAGGTCGAACCTCTAAAGCCACCCTACATTCCACTATTCATTGTAGAGAAAGAAAATCCCTCAAGGTCTTCGGATCTTCAAGGGTGAAGAGAACTTGGTGTGCTTGTGTCATGTAAGAGGGAGCCAGTGTCACCAAGATCTCTAGTTGTCCGCTTTGTTTTAGTGTTTGGAGAAATCCAAGTAGGGACTCAGCAACTAGTATCCACTTTCCAGCCTAGGTTGTGCTTGCTTACAAGTGTTCTCAAAATTTTTCAATACCAGTGAAACAATTTTGGGACTAACATAAGCCCCTACTCAGATGTTCTCTGATTTTATATCAGATTCACTCAAAAACTTTATGTTTGTTGTGTTTTGTGTCTGTGTTCAAACAAACATTTCCAATACAAATCAAATGCCACACCCGAAACTTACAACATTTTAACCTTGAAATGAACTAGGCCTACATATCCAAAATGAGTTTAACCTTTAATCTATTTAGACCAAGGACTTGCTCACCTCATTTTTATCATTGTCCATTCATCCATCACCTCATCTTTTTGCATTAGACATTACCCATAGGTCAAATTTTTAGGTCATCAATTTAGCTTGCATAAACCTCTTGATTAGGAAGTTCATCAAACTTAGACTAGACCATGTAGCTTCAAATTTGAATTTATTGACCTTATCTTTTAGAAAACAATCATCCTAGTCCTTTGTCATTTAGGTTGGTTCCTTAGCTCATCAGTCTAGTTTGAGACCACCTTGTCAACATATCCTATCAGTATTATACCCAAGGTCATTGATAATCATATTAGTTGTTATTCCTATCTTAGTTTGATTAGCAACCGTATCTTTGGTTTTCTAGAGGTTTTAGTCTTCATCCTGGGTCATAGTACTCCATCCCTTCATCTCACATCTTGCATACCCTATTCATAGACATACTTCTAATTTTGATCATTGTGACATTACCTTATTCACACCTTGACTATTATCACCTTGACTCTTAATCGTGGTATCATTAGTAGGCATCCCTATATCTTCAAAAATACAAAAAATGTAGCTAAGGTTGCATACCTTAGGCTTAAGTCATACCTTTGCATTTTCATTTTCTATACTTCACCTCACCACCATGTCTTCAATTCACCTTGGTATGCTCCATAATCAAATTGAATACCAGTTACTTCGCAATGGTCAATAGCAACAAGCCATAGAATTCAAGAGACAATGGATCAATTCTCCATCCCAATCACCTGCAGTCTCAACTCAACCATCCATCTACCCATCTTACCAACAATCCATAAGCTCTAGTCCTCCATCCACCTACCATCAATATCAAGAGTCACTTGCCATTTATCCACAACAAACGTCTATTAGTCATTTCTATCCTAACCTTGACAAGGGAAACCAACCTTCCACTAATTTCTTCCAAGCCTCTGCATCCTATCCTAGTTTATCATCCCTCAACCCATTCCAAGCCTCCACATCCTATCCTAGTCCATCATCCACTAATCCATTCCTATTCACTCCATCCCAAGCTACATTTAATTATGAAAATACATTTGGTTATGGCCTCCAAAATCACATCACATTGCCTACACCTTGGGATATATGTTGAAAAGAAATTCCAAAGCATGACATCATAGCTTCACCTTCATGTCAAGATCGAAGTATTCCATCCCATGACCCCATCCTTAAGTCCATCCAAGAAGTCCTTCTAGATGATCATGTCATCTAAAACACACATATTTTTTACCAAGATCGTACCCTTGAACATGAAGTCCACAATGATCCTCTCATCGACCTTTATACCATCCATGATCAAACATTTGAAATTGATCCTATCCAAACTCCAAACACTGCCATTTCCCAAAATGAGACACTTACTGAGCCTTTGGACACATAGATGATCTTCCCCTAGAACAAGAGTCTTCTACATATATGATCTTGCCATGAGTAGTCCTTGTCATAAGATTGATGCCAACATTCCTTCCATCCACACCATAAACCATCATTGGCTTTAAAACAAATGAACAATAGTTAGTGTTCTATTTATGCAATATTAACTACATTTATTGAAAGCATGTGTGTAAATTTGTATGTAGGTGAATTCAAATTTGAGTGCAATTTGTGAAGGTGAATCCAAGGAATAAATCAAGGAAGTATGATCGAACAAGAGAGAAGAAGAGAAAAGTGGGTGAAGGAACATCTACTGAAGAACAACCCATGGAAAATATTGATTACCAAGGTGACGTACAAGTACAAGAACAAATTGAGCCTAGTAATAGAAATTTTTTATATGGTATGGAAAATCTGATGGAGATGTATGAGAATTCTCTTTTCAATAATATTTCATCTGAAGATATGTTATTTGAAAGCACAGTAAAATTACACTCTAAAAGAATATGGGATGAATTTTTTGAAGATAAATCTCTAATTGGAAGAGCACAGTTAGTTGCAAAGTTATTTAGACGAAAAGAAATGACCCCTATTTTGGAGTTGTTAGGGGTTGATAATAGGAAAAAGTCATAGGTTCATTAAAACAAATAATTGTTGAAAACTTGCAAGAAGCATTGACTTGTATTGAAAACAAGAGTCGAGCTAGTGATCCAAGCGTTGCACGTAAAGCATTGATGATCTATATATATATATATATATATATATATATATATATTATTCAAGTACCTGGCATGCCTCCTTGATGGCTCTACCAATCCCACTAATATCACAAGAATGCAAAGACACCATAGGGGGATTTGTAGTTGGTACAATATCAGTGCCAAAAATAAGTTGACTATATGTGCCATGGACAAGATCAAGTGCCCTAGTAACCTCAACATGATCTAAAACATGTTGAGGACCTGGACAAGCTATAGGATCAATAGAAACATGATGCACATGGGATCATGTAGGCTGTTGTGGAATATCCTATGAAGTTTCCACCCCGTGGCTCATATGCATACTTGGATATCATTGTCTAATAAACTCATGTACATGGTCAAGAGGGATCCCATGGTCCTCACTGATGACCTAGTAAGCTGCTAGTAAATCCAAAACAGAGACTCTACACATATTACGCAGAGTCGTGCCACTCATATGGTCGACATCGGAAGGAGTAGGTAGATCGGCATGAATAAACGGATCATAAGATGTAGATGTAGCCTCAGTGGCAGGAAGGCTAATTTGCGGTCATAGTAAGTGTCTACCAACTCGATCAGATGACATCTAATTGATCTGTGTTGTAATAGTGGCAATACTATCAAAAAATTTGGATCTAGTGGAGCATGTTGTTGATTCCCTTGTTGCTGCTAATTCCAAACATTTTGGTAGAACCAAAAGGTTTAGGCCAACTAATGCCCTCTTTTTCACGGGTGGTGGAAAATCTTGACGTCTAAACTCAATTTTCTTAGAAAAATGAACTTTACCTTGGCTAGCATGCTCAGGATAAGATGTTAGTCCACATCTATCTATAAATGAAACTTTGCATATAACTGCTTGACAAAATATAGTGGCATCTCATCATTGTGAGGCCATCTATGATAAGCTGCCAACCATCTAGGATATATGAATGGCGCAACAAGCTCATCTACACACCTTGTCACCATATATCCTCTAATTCTATTTTTTCCTCTATAAAAAGGGAACATGGTAAACATATTTTCTTGTGAAACTAAATTTCCATCATCTCTCCATTTCTCTATGCCAATAACACTCCTGGAAAGAGACGAATAAAACTGCTCAATGTTGATATCATCATAAGGATTGAATGATTGAAGTGTCCCAATCATTTGTAAAATCTTGTCTCTAATATTGACTAATCTATCTTGATTAGCCAAATTAGGGGAGTTGTGAATTGTTTGATCTAAACATCTCAATGCATTTTCTAATCTACCAATACTCTCTTGATATAAATTTAATCTAGCCTGAGCATGTTGCTCTGAACGAGGAGAATGGTGAGATCCTTCATCAACCATAATATATATATGTATATATAAAAATAAAGAGATCTGCATATCATTAAAACAAAATATATGATGTTAAATTTTTTTATCAAATTTCAAAACTAAAATATATATTTAAATTAAAAATTTATCAAGTTTCAAAACTAAAACATTTTTAAATTACAAATTTATCAAGTTTTGAAAAAAATTAAAACATTAAATTAACTTTATAGATCTAATGAGATAGAAAGTTATAAATCTATGAAATAGAACCTTCTACAACTTAGATCAACATAAGAAATGACAACTCCAAAGAGACTTGATATATGTATATATGCATATATGTACATATATGTTGAACAATATGTATATATGTGTACACATGTACATGTATGTATGTATATATGTGTACATGTATGACATATGTATATATATGCATACATATATGTGTGTGTATAAATATATGTATGTACGTGTACATATACATACATATATTTATACATACATGCATACACATATGCATGTACATACATGTACATATACATATACATATACATACATACACATATGTATACATGCACACATATACACGTGCATACACATATATGTATACATACATATACATACATGTACATGTATATATAAATACATACATACACATATGCATACATACATACATAGATATACATATATGTACATGTAACTACATATACACATGTACATATATATACATGTATGTATATATACATACATACATACATATATACATATACATGCATGTACATACACACACACATACATATATGCATGCATACATACACACATACACATATATGCATACATACATACATATACATATATACATACATATGTGCATATGTATACATATACACATATGTATGCATACATGTACACATGCATACATACATACATATACATACATACATATACACATGTGCATATACATAAGTATGTCTATATACATACATACATATATACATATACATACATGTACATACATACACACATACACACATACACATATGCATACATACATACACACATACACATATATGCATACATACATATATACATATGCATATACATACATACATACATACACATATGTATACATACATGTACACATGCATACATACATACATACATACATACATACATACATACATACATACATACATATGTACGCACATACACACATGTAAGATTAAGATCAAGGTTATTTATTTAGAGTTAGGTTTGGTAAGGGTTACAACTTAATTAGGGTTTGATTAAGGTTCAACAATGGTTAGAGATCAATCAAGGTTGGGTAAGATTGAAATAAGGTTAAAGTTAATTTTAGGGTTAATGTTAAAGTTCAAATAGGGTTAGATGAATGGACAAGGGGTAGATTTTATCTTATCATTTGTGCACTCATTGAATATGACAATTTGCTACATAATATAGGTAGTAAGAAACTGTTTTACTACCACAATTTGTTTTTTCTCTCTTTGGAGGGTTTGTAGGATAAACATATAGTATTCTTAATTCTTCTCTCTTCCTCTCTTGACTATTATTTAATTTCTAATCAAGTAGCATAGTACAATTTCTTATTTCATAAATTCTACAAGCTTAGGCTTGAATTAAGAATCAAACACTATTGTATTTGTAGCAACATTGCTACATTAGTGCAATGATTGTATATGCATATTCTTTGAATCTAAACTCAGCTCTAAAAGTTGTCTTTCATTATCTAGTTGAGCATAGATCATCTAGATTTGAACATACATAAATGAGTCAATTAATCAAATATACATTGTTTGTTTTTAGCAACCAGTATAACAGTTCTTATGTTTTATTTTGGGATTCTTTAAGAATCCCTTAATTCTTACCTGCTAATGGTATATTTTGTAGATACGTACCTCAAGAATGAACTTAGCAAATGATGTTAATCTAGAAGAATTTGTAATGACTAAGGATGAGAAAATTATTACCTGCTAATGGTATATTTTGCAAATACATACCTTAAGAATGACCTTAGCAGATGATGTTAATCTAGAAGAATTTGTAATGACTAAGGATGAGTTTTCTGGAGTAGATATAAAATAGAAATGCCAACTCATATTGAAATGTTGGAAAATTTAGTGATTGTCTCATATGAATTGAATTTAATGAGGGGTTTGAAGTTTTCTGCTTGAAATGGAGCAAATAATGTTAATCTAGAAGAATTTGTAATGACTAAGGATGAGTTTTCTGGAGCAGGTATAAAACAGAAGTGCCAACTGATATAGAAATGTTAGCATTTACTAATTGTCTCATATGACCTAAATTCAATGAGGGGTTTGAAATTTTCTGCTTGCATTGGTGGGGCAGATGTGTTAATTTGGATCTTATTGTAAAATCTCAAGGTTGAATAATCTATAGAAATTATTATATTTGTATATTCCATCTCTATCCTGGCTCTAATGTTAGACTATACTTTTCCAATAAATCAAATACTTAGATTTTTTGTGATAAAGTCTCTTAAATTCTAACAAAGACATGTTTTGTATTAGTGTTTCAGCATGCACATGAATGTGTAAGATATCCATGAAGGCCTCAAGAAGATAGTAAGCCTCCACAAAACAGAAAAGAGATAGTGACATGAAGAGGGGATCCCTCACTCTTTTTAAGTTCTCCTACTTTGGGTTCTCTAGGTCATAGCCTATGTTTACTCCATTTTGTGCATGTTCTATCTTTTAATTTTATTGATATACTCTTCTTTAATTTATATTTGCACATAAAAATAATGAAAGTAAAACAAAGATTGTTTTTCTTCACTTTTGCATATCTAAATCAGCAATTTAATCAGTCAAATCAAGATTGGAATAGATAATATTCCTATTGGTGAATTAAGTAGTGGAACATCCACACTAACAGTGTCAATTGCTCGTAGGATCAACAAACTTTCCAATGAAAAGGAGAACTAGTAGTTATAGGTCTTGGGTCTTAAGGGTAAACTCTGTTATGATAATGGTGGATTCATTGGTGCATTTGACTACTAGTAGAGGTCAAGGTTGGTCTAAGTTCATTAACTTCAAGCGATTTTGACATCAACTTTGTTAGTATGTATTTTAGTTCATTCGGTCATGTTTGTCTCATTGGCAAGTTTAGTAGGATGTAGCATTGATAATAAGATAGTATTATTGTATGTTGTTTTAGTTTTTGCTTGTAGCATCTTCATTTTTTCTCAAAAAGCAATGATACTAAATTATAATAGCAGTTTCAACCTGGTGTGATTTTTTTTTATAGAAGCTCAAACCCTAACTCGGTCGATGCACTCTCACCCACAATACTTCCGCTCGAACAAGCAAAAATGAGCAGGCCCTTTTTTTTTTAATTTTATAACACGTCATTTCAGTTGAAAGGTATTCGGCCGAAACCCCTCTAGTTGAAAACATGTCGCCACATCAGCGCCATGTCACTGTCACATGGTTTCAACCGAAAGTCACTCGGTCGAATACTGTTTGGCTAGAAATTTTTTGCTCGAAACTATTTATTTGGCCAAAAGTGTGACACACTATTGTGCTTTTACCCATGATCTTTGCCAACTATGACACCTTTAATAACTCTCGGCGGCTCTGATGACTCCAAATATGGTCATGCAACAATATGCAAAGCTTGTGGCACAACATGCAATTAAACATGCAAGCACATGGAACCCCAAGTGGTCCCCACAAAGAATGGACGCCCGAGAGAGGTATTTTCCCAATTTTGAGTTATAAAATATTCAAAAATGCATATTTCCCACCAAAATTACAATTACAATTTCATCCCAAGGGAAATTACAAAGTTGCAAATAAAAATATGTATTCACGTAACCCCTAAGCCCTTATTGAAAATGAAAAAAATAAAATAACAATATTTTTGGTGATACAGGATTGCTAGTACCCCTAGATGCTCCTGCATCATAGGTAGTTGTTTCATGTGTCTTTTGTAAATGTTTACTATTATATTGCTAAAATATTGTCAAATTAAAGGGAGAAAGTTGAATGCATTAATGTAACACTTTTATTGGATTAATATGGAATCATCTCTTTGATGGTGAAGTTTTTTTGAAAGAGTTTCTCCATGTACACTTGGTGTTATGTGTTTGTGTTTATGATTTTGCTAATTTCTTATCACTATTTTGCATGCTATCCATTTTATATTTCAAGTACAATAGTTAATCACATGTACTTTTAATTGGGTGAATAAAATTTATACACTTTTTGCTTATACCATCATAATATCATTGTTGTTGTTCATTGGATTTTTGAATTGAAAGTTCAATAGCAATAATTTTTGACATTGTCTTCAATAACTCTGACTTAGAGTGACACTCTTTGCCACTTATAAAATATAATGTGATGTATATTGTATCAACATCTACGTCACATAAGATGTGTAAGCATATACATGAAATTTCAACATGCATAAGAGAATTTATGACATGTAAGAGCATGTAAGAAGGGGTAACAAAGTGGACTTGGAAAAGATGGAAGATATTTGACCAAATTTAACACATAGGAGCATCTTGTAAGAAATTTGATTAATTCTAAATGGAACACCTAATTTTGGTGGAGGAATTTATGATATACATAGTTACTTTCCTTGAATATTAACTCATTTTTGTGCTATAAAACTTGGACCATGAATTTGCATGCCCGAAATGAGCTCATGGTTTTGACCCTTGGTATTAAAAATATTTATAGTTTCTAGTTTTGGACGTGTTCGTATAATAGATGCTTAATATGGAGGTTTGAGTATGTATTTATATATGTAGGGGGTTATGTTGTTAAAATTTCTCTAGAAAGGTTGAAGGTTGTGGGTGAAGGAGTTGATACTTTGATAGTGTATTGTAATATGGGTGTTCTTGATAATACATAGATTGTTCCTTTATTGTTGAGCTAGTTTCCAAAAAAAATTTACTTTCATATACCTTTTATTATGTGTTCTATTTTGTGCTACATGTCATTATTATTGTTGAAGTTGTTAGATCTACAATCCATAGCAATTCGCTTGTCATGGCATTCCATCACCATGAGACCACATTTCTTTGAGGCATTTTTTCAAAATTTCACTACTTCGTCTATGCTACCACATTTTTCATACATGTCTACCAAAGCATTTTGTCAAACAGTTCATTGCCTTGTTGCTATGGCTAAAAGCCATTTTTACTAGCAATCATCTCTTCATCTTGACATCGCTTTGTGATGATTTATTTTTGTTGACC
>VDFB02075321.1:372752432-372808052 GCA_007258455.2 Sequoia sempervirens
ATCACAAAAAGGGTCCCTGAGACAAAGAGTTTGCTAAGCAAGCTATACATGGTCTCTAATGAAAACCTAGAAAAGGCAGGGATCAAGGATCAGAATGTTGCTACCCAGATGGAAAACAAATTCATCCATTGCCACTCAACCATCCTGCGTACTAATGCCTGCGTAGCTACTTTGAACAACACTATGGATGGCATGCAGGAAAATTTCTCCTGGCTGACCAAGATGGGCCTCCCGTCCCCATTTCTTGAAGATGGGTTGATTGCCACAGCTGAGCAAATTGCAACAAAAATTGAAGAAAAGGAGCAAGACCCAACCACTTTCTAGAATTTCAGCCAGCCTCCTACCATAACAGACATTGAAGGTGTCATCCATCCGGTTGCACAACTACTTTTCCATTGCGAGTCAGGGGTCGGTTTACCGAAGGTGTTGCCTTATAAGGAAATGCTTGACCTAGGTGGAGCATAGGAAAATCTGTGCAATGTATCGAGACCATCCGAAGATGACTGGCCACCCCTACAATCAGCCCTTTCTAAACTCTAATTTCATCACCCAATGGATGGCACTCTGGTCTATGAACCAGAGAAAATTTTAGGTTCCTCGTTCCTCAAGAGAAACGCCCCTAGTAGTCGCCAGAAGCTATGAATATAAAATTCATCGAGCTTCCTTTGGGTTTTCTTTTTGCTAAGTACCGACCCATGCCTCAAACTAACATCATCGACTCTTTTTGATAAAATTATTGTCAGCCTCTGCCACGTGTCCGCTCAATGCTTTCCAAAGGAACTCTTCCCTTCATTTTTCAAATGGCCTTCGCCATGTTTCCATGTGTAGTCATCGCGCATGCTTAAAGGCTACTCCCTTTCACTTCCTCGTCGGGCCCCACCCGCGTGCCACATAGCATCCATCTGCATATACTTTGGAAGACCCCATAGTTGACGCCAAATAAAAGACACACTTCCACGTGTCTTCCTACTGCAAGCCTTCAATGGCAAGGAGGAGGAATGAACTACGGGCTACGAAATGCTGCCACACGTCTCCTCAACGAATGCTTCTTCAACGCAAGGGATGGAGCGAACTATTGGCTATGATATGATGTCACATGTTCTAATTGCCTATACTAGGTGGCGACACTTGTTTTCACGAGACTATGTCGGGACCACTGACATCATTCGCAGGGGATACACCTGGATGGAAAGCGACCACATGCCATGTACTTGAATCTTTTTCTGTTACAACGGCCGGGGGAATCATTGCTGCTACATCATTGCTCAGGATTCCAAATCTTTTTCAGTTACTGCTTGACATTCGGTGGGAATGTTCACTATATATACTACTCTTTATTTCTGAAGAGGGTTCCAGGTTCTGAGTTCCATGAGTCCCAAGAGTTTGAGAATTGCATAAATATAGAATTTTAGAGACACCAGGCCTTTTTATTGTTATTAGATTATTGCAGAAAGACTCATAGACTATGCCATTGTTTGGCCTTTTTGTTTTCCTTATGCTATTTAATTAACTTTATACTGTGCCATTATTGTTTGAATGGTTCATTTCAGAACTTCTATAATTTGAATGCAAATTTGTTGGTTTAGATCATGTCTTTTGACTCCTCTTTTCAGTGAATGGGTGTGAAAATTATTTTTTCATTAAATGTGTTGTTCATGCTTCAATCATTAATTTTGATCATTCTAGGACATAGTAAATTTTTGAACGGGTCCTTAGATCATATCCAAAAGATAGATTTATTGTGTCTTTTATCTAAATTTTGGCGCATCGCCTTAGTTAGATCTTTTACTTTTATATCTGCTTTATTTTCCCATTCCAAAAAGCCAATTACAGAAGAAGTCAACTTCTTTAAAAATCTGGAGGTTACTCAGTTTAGTGCAATAGGTCCCCCATAAACTAAGTTTCCCACAAAGGGTTGTTACCTTGATAATTTTTGGCATCAACACACACCATCTAATGTTGATTAGAAATTCAACTCCAACTTTGTGTTTTGATTTCAATAAATGATGAAATTCAATTATTTGCCTCATATACTCAAGCAATACCATCTTATTTGTGGGATACCTTGGCAATTTGTAAGATTTTCCATTGAGACCTTACATTCTAATATAAGAAAACTTTTGGAATTGTATAAACCAACTTCTCTTTTTGCTTACCAATGCTTGTGCTTCAAGGAACAACATTTTAGCTTTGTATCCTTCCATTGTTCACAAAATCCACATTAAAAAACCATCATTTACTCTTTTATAGTCCTTCATTGACTATTATCTCTAGTTGAGGAGAGTGCTTGTCCTAGCCAATTGAAAGTATTCCTACTCTTTCCAACCCATTAAATGCACCTTTAGCAACTAGTGCATATGCCAAGTAAGAGGTCGTATAGAAGGTCTTGTGTGTTTGAAAGGTCATGATTTGACTATACAAAGAATCACTGATGAATCCAAGCCAGTGTAACATATAGTGGCCAACTTGGATCCTCTTAATGTATAAGTACATCTAGTTTTCAAAAATAGCAAAATGTGGTAGCCCGAAAACTCTACTCAATAAAGTCGCCACATCTGAAATCTATTCAATGAAGTTAATCATGTATAGTGTCTTTGGAAACTTGGATAATGATTTATATTGGTTTTTCATCCACTTTATGTTAATCATCCTTCCAACATCCTCATCGTAAGCTTCTAGCATAATAGGTTTAGCTATAATTGTTACTCTACTATAAAAAGGAATATAAAAAACTCACCTAATTACATCTTCACTTAGGTCAACATATATCCTCCCTTCCATTTTAACCTATCTTATCTTCTCTTCAAAATTCTTCATGCACTTCAATACCAATTATGGGCAATGCATGGCAACTGGAAATGTTGTGACTTTCTCCAGTCCATTGGGTATGACTTTCTCGGCCCATGGAGTTCTATTTAGGCTTCTTAATTATTCATGGAAATCCATTGTATTTGTGAACCCTAGGTTTGTTTCTATACTCTCGCCATAAATCATTTTGATTTGTTATGATAAGGACATACCCTTGAATTCCACTTTCATCTTCTTAACCCTTTGAATCATAAGTCCTATAGAGATATTTGATACTCTCAATTACCAACTGTCAGGGTTTGTTATTATTTATTCTAGGATTATGGATTTCCAAAATTTAAACCTAGCTTTCTTGTATTCATTCTCACATCACCCAAAACAACAAATTTATTTTATTTACTCAAACATAACTTCTATAATTTAAAATTTAACTAATTACAATAAAACATCCTTTTTATTCATTCCTAAATCGCAAAGGTTTACGTGAGTACATACCTAGATTTTTACTCTTGTGAATCAAACCTCTACATTAAGAAATCATAAAGAAGTTGTTCCAAAATTATCACCTTAATTCATGTTATCTCCTTTCCAATTCATTTGGAAATCAATTTATGATGAAATCTCTAAGTTAATTTACTTTTAGCGACTTCAATTCTTTGTACATCAAGCTCATTCAATACTTTACAAGTGTTATCTAATCATTTATTGTAATAGCAGAAGGACATGGAAATTTGAATAGCATGAGCATGCATAAAGACATATGAACCGAATGTATAACACTTTTTAATAGTGGGTTCATATGAGAGTCACTTTTCTACTAATGCACGAATTTCATATGTAAATGCATTATAATAAATCTCAAATTGTTTTCATAATAACATTAGATATTAGGTTTGGATAGAATTCTTTGATAATGATGTTGAATCAAGGAGAAAATAATGTTATTATGTTGCAAATGATTGTTAAGTTGGTCTTTGGGGTTGATGATGCAAGCATGCCACATTGGTGACGTTATTAGTATACGGGGAATTTATTAGATGTCATCATATTTCCAAAATCCAAAATAATATATTATTCTAGTTCTTGGAGTTTTTATAAATACCTAAATTATATTGCTATACAATTTTTCGTCTTAGTGCGACTAAATTTATTGTTGATGCAATACCAATTTCAAATGCACTTGAATCTAGTATAACAATTTAAAATTTCATTGATAAAAATAAAAATTTACAATCATATAAAATATAGTATCAATAAATGACCTTGAGTTGGCCTCAAATTTACAAAACTTTACATAAATGTACAAGTGATGTTATTGAAAGAGAGAAGAAACTGTGATGCAGACATAGAATTGGTAATTCCCCAAATCAAGTAGGACATTAACAAACAATTTATACTTCTCCTAAAAGAATAACTTTGTGCCTTCTATAGAAATAACCTATCAAAAGTTAGTTACATTTAATCAATAGGCCCAAATCATTTCAAAAGAATCAATGGTGGAAATTTGTAAGGGGCACATGGTTGACGTCAACACTTCAATAATTGCCAATTGGAATATACCATTTCTAATTTATAACTATATCACAAAACCCTTCAAAAAATTGAAAATTCTCATCTAGAAATTGACCAAATTCAACATAATTAAAAGAGGAACATTACCGATCAATTTGATACATTATCATCCTCATTGATACTTATTTTTCCAAAGCATATTACTTTTGAATAAATTCAATGAACTCAATCAAAACCTTGGTCATCTCTGGGTAAAAGCACAAACCTATGTCACACTTTATAAAGGAATCGGCCAACGGCAAAAAAAATTCTAAACTTCAACCACATAAAAAGGGCCTTTATGTTTTGAATTTCAAAATGATGTAAACTAATGAAATGTAGAACTTTTGATGAAGTTTATTCCTGTAATTTTTTAGATTTTAAAAAAAATTGTTTTCATTACTTTTTTATCAATTTAAGAACAGATTTTGGAATGCTGAAAATTTCCGAAAAAAGTGACTTCACGGGCCATCAAGAAATAGATTGAAAAAAACTTTATTTCTCCCTTCTTTTTTCTCCAAATAGGTAACTTCAATTTCTTGTGCATGGAAAAAAAAATCAATTTTTGATGTTTTTTTTTTCTGAATAATGTTTTAAAGTCAAACTTGTCAAAATTCATAGTTTTCACGGGTCATCAACTATGTCTATTTTTTTAAATCATTTAAAAAAAAAAAATTATACCCTTTTGAAGAAGACTCTCTCCTCTTGTGCCCCATATATTTTAAAAAAAATTAATATGTTTTACTACTATTTTTTTAATTTCTAATCAGCCTCTTTTAACTTTAACAACCTACTTGCATTACTTTAAAAATAAAATATATTAAAACTAATCAAAATATTTAAAAAATTACATATTTGAATTCTCCACTCTGAGCTCTACAAAATATTATTTTTCTTTTTTGTAGAAAAATCATTCTAACTGAAGAAATACTTAGTTGAAATTGAAAGTTTTAGAAAATTTTGAAAAAGCTGAGTTGGTTGCCAATTAGGATGCCACATAGACAGCTTCAGTAGAAAGGGTTTCTATAGAAAGGGTTTCGCCCTAAACCCTTTCTATAGAAACCTTGCACATTAAAAAATCCAATTTCAAAGCCAATTTCAAAGTGGGAATTAAAGAAAAAAAAAAAATTGGATTTGGGCGAAACTGATTCGGCCAAAACCCTGTGTGCCACATGTAGGCCACATGGTTTCGGTCAAAACCTATTTGGCCGAAACTTTTCCAGCCAGAAATATTTCGCTCGGAACTATTTATTTGGCCAAAAGTGTGACACAACTTTGTGCTTTTACCCCTTTTCCCTTGCAAAGCTTTATTTCAATTTCCACTTATACTTACTAATAGTATAAGTCGCCAAAACTAAAGCTACTTTTATTGTTCTTGACATTGCAATCCTTTGATATTGCTCTATTAACTTCATATTACATACAACTTGTTTCACCATATTTTCATCTAGGTTCGTTATTGGATCAACAAATATTCCATCATATATACTTCAAAATTTGTTGATCACTTCATCTTCATCCTTAACAAAGCTATGGTTATACATTGATTTGTCAACTTCTCTATTATCATTATATCTTCAAAATTTATGTTTAATACTTTTTGTCTGATACTTTCTACTTGATCCTAGCACTCCTACAAAAATTGTCTTTCAAACTTTATCTGCTCTAACCAAGTTTGCACCTACACAACACTTTTTGGATCATTAAGACCTTTTCCTTTTTGAGTAATCCGCTATTGATCTTTTGCAACTCTATTAATTTAGACAATTCTATTTCATTCTACTCCAATACTTTTGTAGAATTGTCTCTTAATTTGACCATTTCCTCTTTTAGTTTTCATATTTCTACCCAACTTTTGATATCGATTTTTATTGTCTCTTCCCCATGTATCATCATGGAGTTTATCCATTTTCTGTCACTCTATTGACATGTTTCATTTTATCAAGTGCTAATACTTGATCATCATGGAGGAGTACAAGATTGGGTGGCAATTGATCTATATCCATGTACTTGGCCCAACCAACTGCTTGATATAACTTTGTAATTGAAAAACTTGGGATTTTAATTCTTGCTTCTTTTATTTTCCTTTCTAATTTTTTTTTGTGAGGGCATCTATACTATCTTTGAGCTCATTCAACTCTTGCTCTCTTGTTGGGTGTCCTAGATCCATAGTTGTCATTTGGTAATCTATTGGTGTGATATCTTCTTTATCCTTATCTACTAATTGAGCTGCAAATTGTAAGGTCCTTGATCTTGTATTATCCCCTATCATTGAAAACAACGTTCTTGCTCTTTTCCTTAACCTAGGAATTTCAATTTCTTTCATTAAACTATTCAAGTCATGTAATGCCCCGCCACGCAACCCTAGAGGAAGTTGCAATTAACTACTCAAACGTACCTTTTTTTTTGTTTAAGTACAAATAACATACAAGTTCACTACCCATTGCCAACAACCTCTAAGGTTACGAGACTGAGATTACTTAAAACCCAAACAAAGAACATGAATTGAAACTATAACATTTAATTACTTAATGAATTAAGAAACACATACATTCCATACATGATAAATTACATCAAAGCATAAGAGATACCGCATGTTTCCAAATAACGATAATTTAACAATAAGATTACAACTCTCATTCCCCGAATGAGGTAAATCCAATAAGCATGATTACATATTACATATTCCACCTCGATAACAAATGAGGGGTAATAAATTACAATAACAACTGAAATGAATGAAGCATGAAATGAAACTAGATCCCACGAGCTCTCCAACTATAAATCTCGTCCACACGAACAAGAAGAAGACCCAACGGATTAAGGTGCATGTTCCACCCAACCATGTGATACCCAAAGGCTCACCCCCCGTGCTAGAAGATAGTAACAAGGAATCCTATACAAGACCATCAACCTCTAGACATAGGCTAACTCACACTGACACAACCAATCACATGAACCATACACCCATACAAATAACACAAGTACAACTCTAACATCACTGGCATAAGTCACATTACTTCCAGAAATAAAATAGATCGAGTATGTTAAGAAACCATACAAACCAAATCACATACCAACTATTGTTGTAGAAAGAGTGTCATCACATAGCTCGACATGGGATATCTTGTGGGAATCTTCATAGGCTCCAACCCCCACCATGGGTTATCCTAGTGGCCTCAACCGAATCTCGGCCCCCATACTCACTCATGTAGAATCAAATACCTCTCATAAAGACAAGATAGATGACCTTTCCATTCCATGCCTTCCCACTCATCCCAAGCCTATATGAGCACTTGTGTCTATGAGTGAGGCTAAATTATCTTGATTAATGTGAAATACTACCTAACTTCTAAGTATATTGTTTTAGTTATCACTTGATTAAACCACTTCCGAAGGTTACCCTGTTTACCTCTTTGGGCTCTGGCGCCTAACAGAAGCCACTCTTCTACTTGAAAACACATAAAACCAATCACCAATGGAATCCCAAGTGCATACTAACAAGATAAAACCACTCCAACTCTAGGAGGAACACATAATGAAAACTCACTCTAAACACTAGAGACAACAAAACACATAATCCACTCCCTCCAAAGGAGGCACAATTCACATAATCCACTCCTAATCCAAAGGAGGCACAATTCCCATAATCCACTTCTAATCCAAAGAAGTACAAACCATCCCTGTTCGTGAAAACCAGGTAAAACAATAGGATACATCTATACGCACTACCCAAGACAATACCAAGGTTGACTAACATTTTACGACAACCCATGAAATTAAAAGAAAACCCAATCTGGAAGACTTACATAACATATAACTCCATTGCCCAACACCAAGAGAGAGAGAGATATCATGACAAAAGGACAATCGACAATTCAATAACCTACTTTAGGATTTCCTAAATCCAATTAACATTACTTGCAAATACTCATGAGTAAATAAAATTAAATTTGCAACATTGAGAAATTTAAAACTAATAATTTAATTCCATGTTTCTCAATCATACATAATATTCAAAATCAAATTTTAAATAAAATCATTTGATTATAAAATCAACTTTTTTGCTTCTATTATAATAAAATAATTATCTCACAATAATTTATATTTAAATATAAATATATATTAAATATACATATTAAAATATATACTTAATGTATATACAAATATATATATGTAGACACCTAAAAATGGTCTGGAGAATCTAATTAATTAAATACAACTTATTTGATTAATTAATCTTAAATTCATCTACTTAATAAATAAATAGAAATATTTATTTATATTAAGTTCATTATTAACTCTTCTATTTTCTCTCCTAATTAAATAAACAAAATTAAAAACTTTGTTTTATTTAATTATTATCATTTTCATCATATTATTTCTCTCTTAATTAAATAAACAAAATTAAAAACTTTGTTTTATTTAATTATTATTATTATCACTTCTTTTATAAATTAAATACACAACTTAAATAATTTGTATTATTTAATTACCTCATCACATTTCTTCTTAATTAAATAAAGATATCCTAAAATCTTTTATTTAATTATCATTTTCCTTTTATTTTAATTTAATAAACAAACCCTATAGTTTGATTTATTAAATTATTTATTCCCCTTTTGCTAAATTTAAATAAATTAAAATTATTTAAATTAATGCATAAATCATTTACCACTATTCACTCACCAATAACATTAAATTTTCAAAATTTAATTAATTCAACTCTCATTCACGGGAAGAGCTTCGGGGACAAACCTGCAGGAAATCCTCTCCATCTTCTTCCTCCATTCTTTCCTCTCATCTTGCCTGGTGTTTTCATGGGGAGGAACAATCCTCCATGATCAGCCCCATCTTCTCATCCCATGCCATTCAATTCTCCAGATTGAATCCCAGCCTCTTATCCTGTATCCCTGTGCAAATGTGTTGCCGTGAAAGCTATAAATACAGCTCTTTGGCTACAAGAAATGGATCCCAACTTATGCAATCTTACTCTGCAGGTTTTTCAAAGCATCCAGCATTCATCCAGCAATCAAGCATCCAGCATCCATCCAACATCCATCCAGCATTCATCCAGCATCTAGCATTTGCAATCATGGCAGCAATCACAGTAGTTTTAAGCATTTAATCATATAGGAAATAGAATAGTTCAATTCTCATTCTCTAAGTGTCATTTCAATAGTCTAATTAGCTTCTAAATCTGAGAGCAAATTAGATTAGAGAGATCTTTAGAGTTAGAGAGCAATAGGACAGATTTCTAAAGATTTCTTGTTTAAATTAGTTTAAATTCCTTAAATCTTAGATGCAATGTCTTATTTAGAGGTGTAGATGCATTGTTAGTTTGTTTTCCTCATTCTACCGCTCACAATTGGCGCCCACCGTGGGGCCTAACCCCATATTCTGCTTGATTTTTGAGAAAAGTGTCTTACAGGTATCGGCGTGATAGTTTTCACAGAACCGTGATTTTTTGCAACGCGCCAGTTGGATTTTATAACGCGTCGGTGGTCTATTTCAGCGCGCCGGGCTTCTGTTGTAGCGCGTCGTGCCACTGTTTCAGCGTGTCGCATCACTGTTTCAGCGTGCCGCGTCACTATTTCAGCACGCCGCATTACTGTCCTTAAAATCATATTTTTTTTATCTGGATCCGATGCATCCGCGGCCAGATTTTTTTTTGGTCTATTTTGACTAAAATTTACCAATCCTAGGATAGAAAATGGATAAAATTTATCAATCCTAGGATAGAAAATGGATAAAATTGATCAATCCTAGGATAGAAACTTCACAATTTCTTGTGGGATTAAAATTGAACATCATGCTTTTATGGAGCAATATCTCCATGTAGATTAACTAATTTGTCTTTTGGGTTTTAAAAAGAACAATTTCTTTGTTGTGATTGGGTGATAGGTTTATGCTCTCCCCTTTACTGGGTGCATCAGAATACCAGACTCACCTTTCTTTACGCATTTTTAAAGCTTTTAAAACCTTTAGACTGGCCTGCCGTAGTGGGAAAAAGTACTCACCCTATGGGAACGACCTAAGTGGGGACAGCCAAAAGCCATGGTATTCCAACCCACTTAAAAATTTATGTGAATTTGGGGAAACCCTCTTTCAACGGAAGTGTGCAGGATAACCATCCCCAAAATCTTTGTTCTAAAGATTGGGAGGTCTCTCGAGGGAGTTTATCCATTTGCCGCTCCAAAAAACCCTATCTAAGAACCTAGAAATAGAAGCACACTTGTCAGTTTCTAAACATTGTAATACTCGGCGGTGTAGGGGCGGGGAAGAATCTACCCTCAAGCACTCACCATATAATTTCCAAGGACTATTTGCTTAAGGGATCCGGTATCCACTTCGTCACTCTGAGTACCTGGAAAAGACAAAAACACGGGCGCCTCTCTAGGGGGTGACATGGTTGTGTGAGTCGACGCAATTCCAAGCTGTGGGCCATTCGAGTATATAACGATGACCTTTTGTCTCTAGGAGTGAGTCTATCTGAAGTGTCTTATCTGTTATAAACCAGTGAAAATCAAGAAGAATCATGCTTAATTCTTAAGAACATACACTATCTGTTTAGATTCTAGGATTTTAAAGTCAACCATTCTATTCTTGCTTGTTGTGTTTTCTCTCATTAAATTCAGATAAGATCATCACAAAAATCTTCAAAATCAAAACACTTGTGAAATTCTCATGATTCAAGATTGGGTATCCACCAAATTTGTCAAGAAATCTCTTGTCAAACGAATCAGAACACCAAGGAAAACACTTACAAACAACTTCTGAGAAAGCAACGATTTTTATATCAAAACAGGAAAGTTCTACTCCAACATAGGACTTTTATTCATAGGTATCACGATTTCTCTAGAGGTTATACGGACGACTATGTTGTAGCTCCCTTAGATTCACAAGCATTTTATCAAAGAAGAGCTCTTAGGCAACACCACAATCACAGTCAAAGAATTCGTCCAGAATACATCCCACAACCAGCCATACAATACGATACCAGACCAAGTGAGTTTCATAGAGTAAGATAGTTTTCTGTCTTAGCACCTCATGGTTCTGTTTTAGCGCGTCACTGGTCTATTTTAGCGCTTGGGTCTCTGTTCTAGCGCATCATTGGTCTGTTTTAGCGCTTTGGGTCTCTATTCTAGCGCGTCATTGGTCTGTTTTAGCGCTTTGGGTCTCTGTTCTAGCGCGTCCCTGGTCTGTTTTAGCGCTTTGGGTCTCTATTCTAGCGCGTCACTAGTTTGTTATAGTGCGTCATTGGTCTGTTATAGCACGTCACTGGTATGTTTTAGCACGTCACTGGTCTGTTCTAGCGCGTCACTACTCTGTTATAGTGTGTCCCAGCTCTGTTTTAGCGCTCCTGAAAGTTAGAAAAAATAGAGAGTTAGTAAGATAGTTTGTCAGTTTGCCCATATCGAAAACAAGGTTTTCATCAGTCCAAAACATTTTTTTTCCCATAGTCCAAAACACTTGAATCATACAAAATAAAAATTTACTATTATGCCTAGGTTTTGAAACATCTTGCAAAGTGTCCTTATCACTAAATCTGAGATTTTTTTTTTTGTGTGTCAAAGTTTCCCTATCAAGGATTTTTATCATCCTTCCATCATGAAACTAGACACGACTAAATCAGATTTTAAATCAAAAACCTCGACACTTATCCAATCAAACATCCAAGATCAGAGTCTAGAGTAAAAAGTTTGTATGCCTATTTTTACACGATCAGCATATCAAAAACAACAAGAAGAAAATGAAAGAATAGAAGCCATGGCTGAAGAAAACCCTTGGGGATGATATAGCAACACTGATCCTCTCACTAATTCACAAGAGAAAGAAATAACTGCAGAAGAAATCGAGAAAGTTCAACAAGACCCTCACTTCCATAAATTTATGGAAAAGATGCTAGAGCAAGATATGGAAAAGTATCTTCTACTATTAGCTGACAAAGGTGCTAAGCTTCCTAAAGACTTTGATGTCAATCAACTTAAGGAAAAAACCACACCCCAGACAACTAGTATGGAAAATCCAAATCAAATAGATGCTTTGACAAAACAAATCCAACAATTACAATTACAGTTCCAAAATATCCAACAAGGGCCAACAAAAAGATATTCCTTACAAGAAATTTGCCCTTATCCATTCGACCCAAGCATTAACATGATACCATTTCCACGGTATTGTGAGTACCCAACATACAACAAATACAATGGGAGAACTGATCCATTTGATCACGTACGGGAATTTCAAACCATGAGCATAGAGTTCGCACATGAGGACTCTTACTTACTATGATTATTTCCAAGAAGCTTAGGAAACACGTGCATGGAGTGGTTTTCTAAATTGGAACCCGGCATCCAATCTTTCGAAGAATTGATCAATAGGTTCATAACACACTTCTCATTCAACATCCAACATGGGGTGACCTTAAAAGAACTCTACAACACCAAACAAGCAAAGGGTGAAAAGTTTATTTCCTTTCTCCAACGATGGAGAAGGCTATTTGCTAAATACCCTAGGTCTATTCTCAAGAGGAGAAGATAGAGATGTTCATTGAGAACTTAGTGGATGACATGAATTACAGATTGGACTTACAATGTCCATCTACATTTGAACAAGTTATCGAAAAGGGGCTCAAAATCGAAGAGGCTCTAATCAAAAGAGGAACAATCAAACACTTCATTGAAGGTTCAAACAATAACAATTCCTCTAACAACAACAACGAAAAGCCAAGATTTTGGAAAAAGAATAAGAATACTGATACCATGATTGATACACACACATCTAAACCAGTATTCACCTTGACGCCAACCACTAAAAACAAACAAAACAATGATCTTAATGTCAAACAAAGTAGTGCTCAAGGAAATAATCAAAACAATGGAGAAACAAAAACCCAATCATTCCAACGAACATCCAATAAACAAAAATTCACACCATTAGGGCAATCATTGGAATCAGTCCTCAAAGAACTTTTAGACCAAAAACCCATTCAAGTACAAGAGGCTAGAAATTGGGACCCTCAAGTCAAACCATCATGGTGGAATGACTTGCATTATTGTCACTACCATCAGAATAAAGGCCACATGATTGAAAATTGTTGGCAGTTAAAACATGCGGTACAAGACCTCATAGATCAAAAGAAAGTATTTGTGGAGGGGCACCAAACAAACAAAGATCATACAACATTCAAAAATCCTCTACCCAATTATCAGAAGGGAGAATCCTCTTCCGCAAACACCAAAGGTAAGAATGTTGGTTATGTTTATGACACAACAATCCTTTTTTTTTCTACTGCCAAAGAGGATGAGGAGTTATGCAATCAAATCAATCGAAACAATGACATTACATCTACTAATTTGGTACAACATATGGACAAATCTAAAAAACAAATTAACGTAATCACACTCAAAGGGAAACAAGAGTACCAACCGGTTAATGCCACAACAAGGGCACAATCCAAAGTTATATTGAAAGGAGCATCATTATCATCCCCATCTGTGGATCCTCCCTCTAATCAATATAATCTCATTGATCAATTACAAAAAAATACCGGCATAAATATCCATCTTGGAACTTCTAAAGATTTCCCCATCGCACAAAGAGGTTCTTGAGCAAGCTCTTGTATCAACCACGGTACCTAACAATTTGGATGTATGTCAATTCCAAGCTATGGTGGGACATCTATCTGCACCTCATTTCCTTTCATTTTTCGAACATGATGATGTATCACTCACCCATCCATATAATTCCGCCCTTCACATTGAAGTCCTCATCCATAAACACCGTGTAAAGCGTGTCCCGATAGATGGAGGGGCTGGTTTAAATATTTGTACCTTAAAGTTGATTCGTGCACTAGGATACTCAGATGAAGCCATTGATACAAGAAGAAAAATCACAATCAAAGCATATGATGAGGAAGAAAGATCCTCTAAAGGGTTGATCATATTACCCATTCAAGTGGGACCTATTGTCCAAAATGTGGTTTTTCAAGTCTTAGATAGGGAACTGACATACAACATATTGTTGGGACGTCCTTGGATTCATGATATGCAAGCAGTACCTTCCACCTATCATCAGTGCCTGAAATTTCCTGTCAATGGACAGGAGGTAACAATCACAGCAGACTATAATGACACCCAAGCTTGTCATACATTGAAAACATCTCAGGACACATTGATACCTCACAATAGAGAAGTTAGCACATCAGATTCATCTAATGGTGAGAAACGACAAAGCTTCATATCAAAGTGGCTTCCAAGACAACAAAAATCACAAGAGAACAAAGTGGCACAATCTAACCCTTCAAATGTTGAAGAATAAATGGCTTCACTCTCACACCAATTCACCAACAAAGTACAGATAAGTGATGAAGGAATAAGTGAATATGGTGTTGGACACTCTTTCCATCTATCACAGATGTTACCCTCCTTACAAACGTATGGACAGCCATCTACAATCACCCAAAATTCAGCACAATCTACAACGGCATTAGATGGTAGATTTGTAAAAGCAGGGAACTTAGATGAAGAATCAGAAGATAAGGCTATTCTAAATTGGCTTTATAGGGATGAGGAAGCTTCCACTTTCACGAGTAATATCATAGAAACAAATCAATATGGAAAGGGAAAAACTATTCTGGAGAAAATGGGATATTCAGGAAAGGGACCTCTTGGGTTAAGGAAACAAGGCATAACAGAACCAATCCAGCCTCTCACACTCCAACATAAAGATAAAACTGGACTAGGATACACAGAAGAAGCAAGAGCAGAACTCACCAATAAAACTGTGGAGCGTATTCTTCAAATAAGAGATAATTCTGAAATAGATTCAAATGAATATGAGTGGGACAACTTATCAGATGTTTCCTATGAAGATATTCAGATCGGCGTTATCAAAAAGTATACCCCCAAACGTGAGGAGGGTCAAAACTCGAGATTTAATCCTATTGTCTTTGAAACACAAAATTTTGATGACTCAAGTGAAGATGAACGGACATCGATTGAGATAAATGATGTGGAAGAAAATACTTTCGTAGGCCTCGACATAACCATTAACAACCTGGATGACATTTCCGTCTGAGCTTTCACAATCGCTGACCTCAACCCATCTAATGATTCATTGCCTTTACTGCATCCCGAGCTTATTGAGTGGGAACCCCAACACCCCATCAATCTCCCTGTTTTTGACAATGACTCCACTATTATTAACTACCTTTGCTGTGAGGAATCTGATACTTGTTCTATCAATACTTCTTTTAACAATGCTTTTAGGCAGGAGGATGCCAAGCCTTCCAGTTGCAAAAATATGGAAATAAAAAATGGATCTAATGGTGAAAACCATTCTATGGCAGTATTTGATCCTAAAATAGTAAAAATAAAGAACGCATCCAATGGTGAAAACCTCATTGAGGCACCAAAGGATGGAAGGTTTGACATCCTCCCACAACATTACCATGAAAGATCATTAGTATTGATAGAACCCACACAGTCTATTGATATTGGCACAGCAAAGAAAGTAAGAATACTACACCTAGCAACATCCATGACAGATACAGAAAAGCCAGAATTTATCAAATTCTTTGAAGAACAATGCATCAATTTTGCTTGGTCATACTCTGACATGCCAGGCTTAGACACAGATCTTATTATGCATCACTTATCCTTACCAGCTGGCACTAAACCAGTAAAACAGAAATTGAGAAAAATGCATCCACATGTTGCATTATTGGTAAAAAATGATTTGAAGAAACTACTAGATGTTGGATTTATCAGATCTATTGATTATGCTGAATGGATATCCAACATTGTACCTGTTTCAAAACCATATCACACCATCAAAATATGTACTAATTTCTGGGATTTAAATAAAGCATGTCCAAAGGATGATTTTCCTTTGCCAAACATAGACATGATTGTAGATTTAACAGCTAGCCATCAAATGCTATCACTCATGGATGGATTTTCAGGATACAGTCAAATCAAAATAGCTCCTAAGGACCAAGAAAAGATAGCATTTACATGTCCATGGGGCACCTTTTGCTGGAACGTCATGCCTTTTGGGTTAAAGAATGCAGGAGCTACATACCAGCGAGCTATGACAACAATCTTCCATGACATGATGCACACCTTCATGGAAGACTATGTGGATGATATCTTAGCCAAATCTCACACTAGAGAAGGACATCTAGAGATACTTGCCAAAATATTTGACAGGTTGGAGAAATTTAAAGTCAGATTAAATCCTAAGAAATGTGCCTTTGGAGTAACATCAACAAAACTCCTTGGATACATAGTTTCTACAAAGGGAATTGAAGTAGATCCAGCAAAAGTTAAAGCCATTATGGAAATTCCACCTCCGAAGAACATCAATACATTAAGATCTCTACAAGGCCGACTACAGTCCATCAGAAGATTCATCTCTCAACTAGCAGATCGTGTCATCCATTCAACCATCTTTTGCATAAAAATGTGTCTTTTAAATGGGATGAACAGTGTGAGAGTACTTTCAATCAAATCAAGCATTATTTGATGACACCACCAATCTTGGTGCCACCCAGTGAAGACAAGCCATTGTTGCTATATATCGCAACAACAAATATTTCTTTAGGAGCCTTGCTAGCACAAGAGGATAGAGAAGGAAAGGAACAAGCAATATACTATATCAGCAGGACACTCAATGGACATGAAGCAAACTACACCTTCATTGAAAAATCATGCTTAGCAGTAGTATTTGCAACCCAAAAATTTTGACACTATATGCTCACTCACACTATCAAGCTCGTTGCAAAAATTGATCCCCTCAAGTATTTACTAAGCAAAGCAGCTTTAACAGGAAGATTGGCAAAGTGGGTCATGCTCCTCGTGAGTTTGACATTCAGTATGTTGAAAGGCGAGCCATCAAAGGACAAGTCATCGCCGACCAATTAGCAGAAGCTCCATTGTCAGACATCCCTATGACCATGGAATTTCCTGATGCGGATATCCTCAACGTTACAACACAACCATGGCAACTCTACTTTGATGGATCCTACACACAACATGGATCAGGGGCAGGAATTTTATTTGTCACACCTCTTGGGCACACAATTCCACGATCTTACAGGCTTACCTTCCGTTGCACTAACAATGTGGCAGAATATGAAGCTTTAATCCTTGGAATTAAAGTGGCTATTGACTGGAAAATCACAGAACTACAGGTGTATGGAGACTCTCAGTTAATCATCTATCAAGTCAACAATGATTACCAAACTAAGGATGACACACTGATTTTATACAAGAGACTGGTAGATGATCTAAGAAAATACTTCATAGAAATCAAATTTGAGCAGATACCAAGATCAGAGAATAAAGCAGCAGATGCCATGGCCACAATAGCATCCCTTCTACAAATGCCTGAAACACAAGATTGTTATCGATTTATTGTGGAACAAGTGTCAAATCCTGCATGCGCAAATCCCAAATCCCAAACCATAAGCCTTTTGGATAGTGTCCAATCTTCCATTTATGGAGACATTTATACTTATCTAAAAGATAATATCTTACCGCCAGATCTTTCTCGCAACCAAAAGCGCAACTTCATACGCCAATCTGCCAAACATACCATTATTGTTGACACCCTTTACCGTTGAGGCCTAGATGGTACTCTTTTGCGTTGTTTAGAACATAACGAATCTGCTTTTTCTTTACATGAGGTCCATGAAGGAATTTGTGTTACACATTCAAGCGGATTATTTTTAGCCAAGAAACTCCTTCGTTTGGGGTATTACTAGCCACACATGGAGCAAGAATCTTATAAGTTTGTCAAGAGATGTCCAAAATGTCAAATTCATGGCAATCTTATACATGCACCAGCACAGGAGCTCCATCCTTTTACAACTACATGGCCTTTCTGTTAGTGGGGATTGGACTTGGTAGGGAAAATTAACCCATCTTCATCTAATGGACATAAGTTCATTATCACCGTAACATAATATTTTACAAAATGGGTGGAGGCAGTTCCCTTAACCACAATCACTGGGAAGCAAATATCATCTTTCATACTTAATTATCTCATTTGTAGATATGGGATACCCCAATCAATCATTATAGATAATGGCAGGCCTTTCAAGAACCAAGACGTCCAAGAGTTGTGTGAAAAGTTCCACATCCAACATCGCTTTTCAACCCCGTATTACCCTCAAGGTAATGGACAGGCAGAAGCTTCAAACAAAACAATCCTAAAGATTCTCAAGAAAACTGTAAATGAGGTAGGGCGTGATTGGCACGTTCAGCTTAACCCTGCTCTTTGGGCTTACAGGACTAGCATCAGAACACCAACAGGAGCTACGCCATATGCTCTTGTTTATAGATCAGAAGCAATATTACCCATCGAGGTAGAAATTCCATCCCTTCGAGTTTCACTAAAGGGACTCATTTTAGATGAAGATTATAGGATCTCTAGACTTCAAGAATTAGAGCTACTTGATGAACGTCGACAACAAGTTGTTAATCATTTGACAGCCTATCAACAAATAATGTCTAGAAACTATAATCATAGGGTTAAGCCTAGAGTCTTCCAGATCGGAGACTTGGTCTTACGGGAAAACCCTAGAAATCAAGCAGACAGAGAAAAGAAGGGAAAGTTTGAACCTAACTGGATAGGGCCTTATGTCATTATCTCAGTCTATGGATCAGGAGCATACCGGCTGTCTACACCAGAAGGAGATATGTTGGAGGAGCCCATGAACAGCATTCATCTCAGGCGATTCTACACTTGAGGATATCTAGTGCACGGTCAATAAAGTTGTCTTGATGAAAACCTGGCAAACAGGCGTTATGATGACAGAAAAAAACAAAAAAAAATATACAATAAAAATAAAAATACAAAGAAAAAGAAAGAGGACACAATAAAAACAAGTGATGAAAACCTGGCAAACAAGCACTACTTGTGATTTTCACCAACTCTTCTATCTATTAGGTACATTTTTGTTATGATTGTTTTCCTTTCATATCATTTCCATCTATCATTTGAGATAATCATTATCACTATCCATATCATAGTAGGGATATCATGTTTTACCTTGGCTTGGGGGAAACATCCTAGTGTTATTTGGTACGATGGACTTTCAGTTTAAATGGAAAGGCAATCAAACATAACAACACCAAGTGACGATACTTGAAAATCAAAAATCCAAAACATCAGAAAATCAAAATCCAAAAACATCAGAAAATCAAAATCCAAACACATCAGAAAATCAGAAAATCCATGCCAAAAACATTCATAAAATCGAAAACACAAAAATAGAGTTTACATCAGTCAGAAAGTGGAGTCTATGTCAGTCGAAATACGTGGTCTTTGCGTGTATAACGTAGGAAAGACTAATCTTTGATCAGTCCCCAAGACCCCTAGGATAGGTCTTTAGGTTACATCATTTGGTCAAACATCTGGGAATATCATGCAAACATCAACACACACATTACAACATCGATGATCTAATCTGAATAATGATTTGAAAATACATTAAGTAGAATTTGAATTGTTGTGCTTTTTATTTTTATCATTTGCTTATCATTTCTTTGGAGCTACTCGATGATGCATTGAACTAGAGAAGCAAGGAAGGAGAATGATACCTTTTCTTTGTTTGTTGTTTGTGATTTGGTCATTATTATTTTGTGAATTGTCGCGAGAAGTGCTCTACCAAGTATCATGGATGACATTCCGATTCACTTAAGAAAATGATTAATTCTTGTATGTTTACGCAAGAAATGCTCAGGTCATCATTGGTCTATCTTATACCTTGATGCTTGTGTTCGCTTGCAATATCAAATATCATGAAAGAAATACTCAGGTCATCATTGGTCTATCTCATATCATTGATGCTTGTATTCGCTTTCAACATTTTAAAAGCTCGGTGATGATACAAAGCAGAATAAAAAGATTATTGAAATGACACTTAGGCTTGCATTGATAAAATAGGTTTGCATGGTAAACATAGATTGCATTCATAATAATACATCTGCAGAGTACTGGTTGCACAAGTTACAAAGATTCATTCGCAAATAATGTTATCTTTTCTTGTTAAGGATTGAGTATACTTGACACATACAATTTTCATAATGGCATGCATATAAAATCATTTCTTCATCTCATCATAAATTTCACAATAAACATCTCATTTCGTGACATCATAAACACGTTATGTTACATCATTCATTTACATCTCATCACATTGTCATAATCATGTAGTTGAAAAATCATCATTCATTGCATACATATAGAAGGCATTTTACATCATTTTATCTATCATACATCATTTCATTTACATCTCATTTTATCTATCACATATCACATATTCATACATTACATTTCATCCATATGTCATTCATTTACATCTCGTTCATTACATACATCATTTCATTTACATCTCATTTCATATATCATATATCATATATCATATATCATTTTATCTATCACATGACATCTCATTACACACATCATTCATTTATATCTCATTCTATATTACATTTCATCCATATATCATTTCATTTACACCTCATTAATATATCATACATTACATTTTCATCCATACGTCATTTCATCTCATTTTATATATCATACATTGCATTTCATCCGTACATCATTCATTTACATTTCATTATATACATCATTCATTTACATCACATTTTATTTATCATACAGAAAGGAAATACATCATCAATATCATATCACATCATCATTAATGCATCCATACAAGCTAGTACAATAAATCATCATAAAACATAAAAATTAAAATGCATCCATCACATCAATCATGTAGAACACATCATAGATCAATCGAACCGCTGCACATATATATCTCATCAAGTGTCAAGTATACAATGAAGTCTAAAAAGGATGAAAATAACATCATATCAAAAATGGTTGTATATATCTCTCAAAGGGTACACAAATGATCTCAAGTGGTACTCGCACCAGAAGGAGCAGGTCTCGCGCCAGTATGATGACCACCACCAGATGTCCCAGGATCTCTCGGATCTCTCGGATCTCTCGGAAGAGGTTGTGTCACGCCTCTACTCACTATCCTCGAACGAGTCCTCTCTGAGCGAGACTGGGCATAACTGACTCTCTGCTCTGGGGGCAAAGCTCATGATAGTGGCTCCTGTAAAACTCAATCTCAGCACCTACCCACATGGCCTCTCGCATGTAATCTGCCACAGAGATCCCATCTGCCACTCTCTACAATCTCTCTATAGTAGCCTGTGTTGTCTCTGCTGCCTGTCTAACAGTATCCCGCTCTGCAGTCAAAGCTGTAATTTGCACCTGAGTAGTGGTCAACTGCGCTCGTACACCTGCTAACTGAGCCTGTGTTGTCGCTGCTGCCTGTCTAGCCCCATCTCTCTCACCAATCAGAGAGGTAATATGTGTCTATGCAGTAGCTAGTTGTGCCTGCACCTGTGCTAGTTGTCCCTGTAAGGTCTGAACCTGCACCTATAAACCTGCAACCTCTGATCGCTCTGCTGAAGGGGAAGCAACAGCCTGCCTCTTACGAGGCGCACTGGACGATGGCTCTGAAGTACCGGCAACACTCGGTCTCCCCTCATCTCCGCAATCATCATCACTACTATCATCACTGCTACTCTCACTGTCATCATCATTGTCACTCTCATCACTTCCCTCCACGTCCACATCTACATCCTCCTCTCTCCCCCGTCTCTGACCAACCTGACCACCCCCTGCGGCTGCTGGTGCTGGTGCTGGTGCTGGTGCTGGTACTGGCTCATCTGGAATGGTAATACGAGGAGGAGGGTGCAGATCCAAATATTGTTCGTACTTAGGAGTAACAGGTGCCTCAATAATGTCTCACCGCATATCCCAAGCCGATGGTTGTAGAGCACGATAACCCTCAACAAGTGCCCCATAAGGCAAGCATGGACCCTAATCACTGGCATCTATCCGTCGTCATCCGTAGTGCGCTACTCCCTGTGGCATACACTGCACAATCCCATACTGCCTGTAGACACGACGAAACAGGAATCGCTCCAAGATCCTGGGGCTCTTCCCGATCAAATACATCGAATCGGCCAAGAACCCCAACTCAATATCATCATCATCCCAGTCATCACAGTATAAATAGGGACGCCAGGTCACTGTCTCCACATCATCAATAATCTGCCTCCAATAATCTAGCTTACCCATCATATGTTGGGTAGGCCTGCCTCTGTAACGAAACACATAAGGTCTCGTCACTGGTCTCGATAACACTGGCACAGGACGTGTAACAGCAATATGCTCCCATGCCCATACCTAAAGAAGGGTAGCTCCCGCCGATAAACTGTTGCCTCTGAGGTACATAATCCAGTGCAAATCATGGTATAGCTGAGCAAGCATGCACATGCCCCAAGCATATCTCGTCCTGTGTACTACCATACCCTCTAATAGCCGACCCCATCCAAGAGATAGACCCTTTGATCTCTTATCAAAACAAAGGAATCCACCAATAAAGCTGGCCAAAACTGAAGGAAGTGGAGCATATGACTCATAAATCTCTACCCATGGAACCCACTCTCCCGCAACATGGGGATCCTGAAAGACTCTCCGCATGGACTCTACCCCACCAACCTCCTCTGCATCATGCACGACAATCTCCCCAACAAAAGGAATGTGAAGAATACGCCATACATCATCTGGCGTCACAGTCATCTCGCCAGTAGGTAAGTGGAAGGTGTTGTGGTCACTATGCCACCGCTCTGCTAAGGCTGTCAATAGACCCCTATTAAGTCTAATATGGGGCATATCCAGTAATGAGGCTAAACCACAAGCGGTAATGTGCTGCCTCTCATCCGCTGAAAGTCGTGGTATCATATCAAAAGGCCAGGGGAACTGCTCTCGCACCTGGATAACATCTAAACGCTCCTGTCATCATACAAGGGGAACATTTTAATCAGAATATCAAACATCAGGAGGTCATAAAAAAAAAAATTTAAAAAAATTGTGATTTACCTATCAAACTATCAATTTATCAAGAAGGAACCCTCATCTATCAATCGGGTTCATTCCTTCAGAAATTTTAATTATTCCTCGCCTATCATGAGGGTAATTATTATCAATCAATGGATCTCGCTCATCATGAGATCTTTTACCATTTATATAGTCACAATCAAACTAAAATAGATGGAATCAACAACAGATCGACGAAATAAAAATCAAAGTGCACAATTTTTCATCAATCTATACTTCCAAGCGCTACAAAATCTACCTAAAGCGCTATTTCTAGTGGCGCGCTACAGAATCCTATTGACGCACTACAAAATCTACCTAAAGCGCTATTTCTAGTGGCACGCTATAGAATCCGACTGAGGCACTACAGAATTGACCCTACGCGCTAAAACTATGGCGCACTACAACAAATCATGGACGCGCTAAACTGCGCGTGCCGCACGCTAAAACATATAAACACGTGCAAAATAACCTAAAAATTATAGGCACGAATCACGAGGAGGATTTGGGGTACGTACCGGAGGTCCATAATCAATCGGACGTTGGTGACGTTGCACACGCTCGAGTCGGTGGGTGTGGTAAGGGATCGGCATCCTAAGGCTCTAGCACTCTGAGGGTCTCTATCACAAGATTGTCAAAGTCAAATGCACAAATGACTTTTGAAAATAACCTTTTGAGCTTTTATAGGTTATTTTTGTGGGATTTTCATGGGATTTATTTATTTTTCCTTCTGAGGAATTAATTCTTATCTATCATAGGGGCATTTTGGACAATTTTTTCGGGAGATAAATTGTTTCTTCACCAATTCATCATCAAATCATCATAAAAATTCAAAATTTATGAAAAATCATATGAAAATCCAAAATTCATCAATTTATCTCCCGTGGGGGCATATATCGCTATCATTTCAAAATTCAACATCTGGGGCAAATCAGGGGCATATTTTAACCCTCATCAATACTGGCAGCTGAGGCAAAATCATTCTTTGAAGCAATGCGTAAACACATCACTTCAAAGAGGGGCAAAATGTAGACACCTAAAAATGGTCTGGAGAATCTAATTAATTAAATACGACTTATTTGATTAATTAATCTTAAATTCATCTACTTAATAAATAAATAGAAATATTTATTTATATTAAGTTCATTATTAACTCTTCTATTTTCTCTCCTAATTAAATAAACAAAATTAAAAACTTTGTTTTATTTAATTATTATCATTTTCATCATATTATTTCTCTCTTAATTAAATAAACAAAATTAAAAATTTTGTTTTATTTAATTATTATTATTATCACTTCTTTTATAAATTAAATACACAACTTAAATAATTTGTGTTATTTAATTACCTCATCACATTTTTTCTTAATTAAATAAATATATCCTAAAATCTTTTATTTAATTATCATTTTCCTTTTATTTTAATTTAATAAACAAACCCTATAGTTTGATTTATTAAATTATTTATTCCCCTTTTGCTAAATTTAAATAAATTAAAATTATTTAAATTAATGCATAAATCATTTACCACTATTCACTCACCAATAAAATTAAATTTTCAAAATTTAATTAATTCAACTCTCATTCACGGGAAGAGCTTCGGGGACAAACCTGCAGGAAATCATCTCCATCTTCTTCCTCCAATCTTTCCTCTCATCTTGCCTAGTGTTTTCATGGGGAAGAACAATCCTCCATGATCAGCTTCATCTTCTCATCCCATGCCATTCAATTCTCCAGATTGAATCTCAGCCTCTTATCCTGTATCCCTGTGCAAATGTGCTACCGTGAAAGCTATAAATACAGCTCTTTGGCTACAGGAAATAGATCCCAACTTATGCAATCTTACTCTGTAGGTTTTTCAAAGCATCCAGCATTCATCCAGCAATCAAGCATCCAGCATCCATCCAGCATCCATCCAGCATTCATCCAGCATTTGCAATCATGGCAGCAATCACAGTAGTTTTAAGCATTTAATCATATAGGAAATAGAATAGTTCAATTCTCATTCTCTAAGTGTCATTTCAATAGTCTAATTAGCTTCTAAATCTAAGAGCAAAGTAGATTAGAGAGATCCTTAGAGTTAGAGAGCAATATGACAGATTTTTGAAGATTTCTTGTTTAAATTAGTTTAAATTCCTTAAATCTTAGATGCAATTTCTTATTTAGAGGTGTAGAAGCATGTTCAGATTGTTTAACTCATTCTACCACTCACAATATATATATATATATATATATATAACTATATAATTATTATTTAAATATATATTTAAAATCAACCATTTAAATTCTAATTCCAATTATTTAAAAATACATTATATATACATTATATATATAATAAATGCATATTATATATATAAATAATAATAAAACAAATTTATTTAAATAATCTATAATATATATATTATATATATAATATAAAACTATTATATATATATTATATTATATATATAATATAAAATTATTAAATAAAAATAAAATAATATAAAAAAACTAAAGTTTTATTTTATAAGGCCGAAGCCCCCAAAAAGGAGGGGACACAGCCTATGGTTGCGCCTAGCCTCCCTTAGTGGAGGCGGTGCTGCCACATCAGCGCCCTCCACTGGGGGGGCGTGGCTATGTGTAGCCATAGTTGCTCCCCTCCACCAATAAAATATATATTTCTTCTTTTTTTTAATTAAAAATAAAAAATGAAATTTCCCCTGTAAATTTTCTGATGGATTTTGTCAGAAAATCTTGACAGTAAATTTGTTTTAAAACAAAAATTTCCAGAAAGCACAAAAATATATTTATAATATATGTATGTATATATATATAACAGAATATATATATAACATAACATATATATACATACATATTTATAAATATATACCTAAATTTCTCATTTTACAGTCCAATTGAACAATTTTTCTACAAAAAATTTACAATGAAACTAATTTTCAACATAATTTCCTGGTTTAAATTTCAAATTTGATATGAAACATTTCAACTCCCAAATAGATGTTTCTAATTTCATTTTGTTTTCTTTCCATTTTTCTATTGTTAAAGTTGAAAATTTCAGTTGCAAGTTTTTGTTTTTTCTACAAACAATCTAAATTTCTTCAAGATTTCAACAGGGTTTTCAAAAATGTTTGCAACAAGTTTTCAAAACTGAAAACCAGATTTTCAAAACAATAAAAAAAAACAAAAACCTGTTTGAAGCTTGAAGGAGAATCTGGTGTTGAGTTGCAATTCCAATTCTTCCAAATCCTTTTCAAATCTTCACTCCAATCCCAAGTGCATCCACAACAATAGAAAATCTTTTCTTTCTTCCTCACAGCCAAATTTTCAATAATGCATAAACCAAAACATGAAGAACTTCCTTCTCTTTTAACAGCAATATATTTATTTTTTAAATAAAATATCTTCTCCCAAATTTAGTCAACTTTCCCCAAAATATCCTATCCACCATAGTTATTACTCCTCTATCCATTTTTGGAGATATTTTGTCTTTTTGAAAATTAAAAAAAAAAAAAAATTCTTTTCAACATGACTTTATTTCTTTCTTTTTTTTAAATTTCTATTTCAAAATGAATTTAAATGCTTTTACACATTTTCATTTCCAAAAGAATTTAACTTTTAAAAATTTCTTTTCAAAAAACTTTAACACTTTTTAAATTCTCATTTCAAAAGAATTTAACAATTATAATTTCCAAAATGAATAACTTGATTTAATTCCACACAATTAATTTAAATAATCGATAAAATAAATCTAATCCACGACTAGATCATTTTATTAATTAAATTAAATTAATTAATAAATTAAGTAACATTTCTAACATTGTAACCAGATAAATTTAATAAACAACTTAAATACATAAAGCCATTTATTTACCTTTTCAACTTGCAATTTAAATGAAATCAAGGAGAGATGAACAACAACGAAGCATCTTAACCCGACTAAAACCCGATGACACACTATGACTAGGGTGATGACTTGGCACGAAAAACCTAGCTACTATCTCCCAATCAAAAACCGTTGGCCAATGGACACACTCAAACCTGTGAAATCAGGTGGAGTCGATGTCTTGTACCTGTCAACCTGCGAACAAAGAGTATATCGAACATGCATATATATAACATAATAAAACACACCGTGAAGAGGAAATATCAGAATCGTAGGGCGCTCGCAAGTGAGTGGTACAATCCCGTCCCCTTCACCAATACAGACTTACTAACTGACGAGTCTAACATCAATAATATACTCAAAAGCATAAAGCATCATTAATTCAAATATTTGCTAGGCTAATTCAAAGCATACCATAATGATAACATCAGAGTAAAGTACCATCACATCAAAATATAACATTCGCATCGCTTTACAGTTAGCGATCAAATAGTAACCAAGTACCATAGACAAAGTATTAACAGAACAAAGCATAACAAAGATAAAACACTACCCGATCAAAAGAGCCAAAATGGAGGGGTGCTACAAGTCAAGTGACACAACTTGTACCTAGACTAAGACTAAAATTTGTTAAGTAACCAAGAGGGTGTGTTCACATCAATATCTGCACTCAATTGCTTCTCCCTTGTCAGCTATCTTTCTTTAGGTTGCCCTTCTTCAACTACTTATTTTTTATGCTTTTCCACATTTATGCCTTTAAATTATAGAAATTTAGCCTATTATTGTCCATTATAATTTTCTAAATTTTCCTCCATAACGCTATCCCCTTCAACCTCTTTGTTAATTTCCAACAAATTCTCTTCCAAAGAGACATCCATATCTACTTGCTTACCTTCTTTCTGAGCTAATTTTGTGACTATTTCACTTTGTTGCTCCTATGTTGACATTATGTCCTCAATCACTTGGTCTTGTATTGCTTCATCTCATCGAACTGCAACTTCTTCCTTTTCTCTTTTTTCTTTTGGGAATAGTTCCATTCAAACCTCTTTTGTACTCTTAATAATTGACTAATAAACTTTGTTGCTATCAATTTTTTTTTTAGGTTCAGGCTTTTCTAAATCAACAATATTAGTAGTTGACATTAGTGTAATTACTGATGGTAATTTTAGTCAGTCAAATTACACTTGCACTTCCTGACATGCACTAACCATTGGATTTTCTTTGACTTGTTCTAATTTTTCCATTTCTTCTACAATATTTAGCATCCCTATTTTGGAAGGAGGAGAAATTGGCATTTTTTCCTATACCAATTTAGTTTTCCCTTTATCCTTTGCTTTATATGGTGTATAGGTTATCACTACTACTTGTTGCCATTTCTATAAAGGACCAAAAGAAGAAGGCCTCAAATGATTTGTTATCATCCGCCCACTAATTTATACATCTATTTCCTTTGATCTTGAGAAAATTTCCTTAGAATCAACATCTTTTCTATGTGCAATTTGTGTTGCATGAATTTTCCTCTTCTTAAAGTAGCAATCATCATACTTACGATCATTCCTGTTACACCCCGCATTTTGAATTAAAAATTAATTTTCATTTTATGCGAAATGCAATGATGATTTACATGAATATATGAAACCTTGAAAGATGAATGCTATGATGAATTATATGTGATATGGTTTTATGCATTTAATTGAAATATTGATGAATATGCAATTATATTAATGCAATGTAAATGCTCCAACTAACTACTTGTTTGTTTTTCTAAGTGGATATGCAAGTAAGACTTCATGCCCTCCAAAGGGAGAGAGAGAGAGTATCACTCGGGAGAAGGGTATAGTCTAAGGGTTTACTAGTAATGAAATTTGAGTTCCTTTGCACCACATAGGTCAAGTAATTGGATACCTTTGAATCTGAGTGATCCCTTAGCCATTATTTTGGGTAAGTTAACCTAGTTGTTTTATGTTCTTGTTATCTTCATGATTGTTTTGATTGCAAAATTATCGTGATATGTTATAAGTAATATTACCTTTTCGATTTATCAACTTGGTAAGCATATCAAGTCAAATCAGTTATAAATGAAATTATATTAAATCAATGTGAAAATATATTATATATAAAAATATATATATATAAGAAATAATATATATATGTCCAAAAAGTGATTGTCTTTATTCTCCACCAAGTTAGTGTTTAAGACAGACTGCCTAACAGTTGTCTCCTCCTTGGTATGGTAGGTGTTGGGACACGTGCCACTTTTGTATGGTCAGATTCCAAATTAATTGTAAAATGCTAAGGTTGAATTACTCACACTCCCCTATAAATAAGGGCAAAGATGGCCGCCTTAGACATTCAGAATTGACTAGCTGGAGTCTAATTGAATATATATATTATGGTTTTATTTAATAGCATATATTGTCATAATTATGTATGCTAGTAGCAAAGTTATTTAAATCTATTTAAATTTCAGCCTCGAGGGGCATATGAGCCTCCAACATAGGCTTAACTAGCAATCGCACCTTCATGTGCAATGGGTACACCGAAGACATGTAGAAGGTAGAAGAGTGATAAATGTGGTATAGTAGTGAGAATTGTAAAAGAGATAACTTAATGTATTTAAGAAATTGCTATTGAATTGAGTGCATAAAATTTGTATATAAAAGGAAATGGAGAAAGTTGTAATTTTGTTATTATTTTTGAAAATAACAAACCTCGGTAATTGGTTCCCCTATACAAATGGATCTTATTTGTAATGGCTTTCAACAAAACTCTTGAAATTTGTAGAGTTGATAGTATTTTTGTATAGAAGTTTCTTGTTTCTAGATAAAACTTTGGATAATAGAAGCTCATGTGTCATGAATGGTGTAAACTTTATCACTCCCTGTGAAAGATAATCCATCAAATATTTGTTTAGAATAAACATTTATAGATCATAGACAAGCAAGCTACATTTAACAAATGGTAAACTTACATGGAAACAGAAAGCTGAAAAGCAATTGAAATCTGCAATTTCAAAAGGACAATGAAAAAGGAAAAGTTTGTAGACAAGAAAGCTATATTTCACAAATGGTAAATTTCCATGGAAATTAAATGCTCAAAAGCAATTAAAATCTAGAAAAAAGAAATCATTTGTAGAATTTAAAAAAGAGATACATGGAAAAATTCAATAGCACCAATAAAATCTGCCTGGGATAAGTTGGTTTGAGCTTGTTCCAGATTGGCATCTCCTTCCTCCAACATAGAATTATTGAGAATCCCAATTTCTTTAAATTTAATTAAATTATTTTCTATACATTAGAATTCATAACCTTACTAGAACTTATTGTAAATATTGTATTTATTGATGACATGGAACAAATGAGGAATCTCTTACTTTTCAAGTGTAGCTCTAAGAAAACATTGCAATACATAGGTTATATTCTTGTATTCTGCAATAAGAGATATAAGAGAGCTAATAAGAGATATATTAGGTATCCTGCAATAAACAGTTCAGCTTCACTAAGTTCACTTCTTTTGGCATGACATTTTTTCTATGTTGTAAAAGTTGACTTCTAATATTTTTATTTGTTTAAGGTCTCTGCTTATTTGTTTAGTTCACAGCCATTGAGAATCTTCCAAGTTATAATCTATAAACGAATGGGACACAACCTTTGAAGAAAGTGCCAATGCAAGAAAAACATGAAACCAAATAAGTCAATAGATTCAAGCAACTCTTGTAATCCAAAATAAGCACGACAATTTCAACTCGGACTGGTCTCAAATTTTTCACATTATGTAAGGGATTAATTCCTATATTTCTAATAAAATATGATGATAAATAACTCTGTTATATGCCCCTGAATGGTCCTAATGCCTTCTTAATTTTTTGAGTATATCTTCCTTGCTCTTTTATTGAACAACTTGTTGTATTTTTAGTTTTCTTGTGCTTTCTTTGTTTACTTTCCTCCAAATGGGCTTGGTTTAGGTTGTGTTGGATGTACACAGGTTTCCTAAATGATGTTGCATAGCTATATCCATTACATCTCTCAACCATATCTAAATACAAAGAAACATTTAGAAGGGAGAGGATATTTTTTAACATAGGTTTTTTCTTCGTTGCTTTTCCAAAGTTTGAACGCTACTTGTGCCCACTTTTTTCACCCTCTCGAATGATTTGGGGCTTGGGAAAAAAAATCGTCTTTGACATGGTGTCAAATAAGGTAATTATGATGGCAAAGAATAACACATGGTTACAACTTTGTGTGTAATGAAGATGTATATTTCCTCTTCTTATGCTCTTGATAAGTATGAAATAAATATAGAACTATCTGAGTATGCTTCTAAAAGTTTTATATGAGACCTTTTGTTGAGGGAAAGCCACACCAACATATGCTACCAAGTTCTGAACTTTTGGGAAAAGTTTGTCTTGTTGTTATCTTTAAAAAAAAGCTTGAAGCTCTTACCTTTGATGGCATTTGCGTGGATCAAATTCTATTTGTGAGTAAAATTTAAAACTTAAAAATAACAATTAATAAGTGCATCACCATTTTTCTTTTTCTAGTGGTTCATGAATTTGTAACTTTATATTATTTCATATGCTCCAGTTTCACACCGATTTGGAAAAGTGTTTCATTTTCAGTAAATTAGATGTGCAAAAATTATGTGTTAATTGCTTTATGTTTCTATCAAAATTAATTGTGTTTGTACAAGTGAATTTGCATTGTAACCTTATAATTTTTATTGTTAAGAAAGCATTTAATTCCAATCCATCTTACCTAGAGCCTCTCAATTTGTGTTTGTTTCTCAGAAAATGTATGTGGGGGTACTCAAAAAAATTGAGGGTCCTAATTGTGAAATTGAGGAGGCTATTGATAAGCATACTAGTTTTGATAATTGTGTTATTAAAAGTGAAGAGTGCAGAGAAACATAGATTCCATATATTGAAGTAGATAGTACATTCAAGAAGAATAAGGAAAGAAGAATGTTGAGAAATCCATATCCATATCAACTGTTAGGGCTCATTCGACAGAAATACAAGGTGACAAAACTTTATGTGCACTGTTTCCTCTGAATCACAAGTGAAAATAGATAATAATAAAAAAAGGATTGCTCTAGTACTAGAAAGGTGGAAAAACTTCCACCATTATGGGAGTCTACTAATTCTCAGCCTAAAGCAAGTGAATTTGCAAGAATCATAGTTAAATAAGAGGTATTTTTAAGATTCATTACTTACAAAGCTAGAATGCTTTAGAATGGAAACATGTGAAGTTATTAGATTTATTTTTATTTGCTTCATTGGAGTATTATTACTAGGAATTTTCAAACATAATACTTATTTTTTTACAATGTTCTCGAGTTTAAGTTGAGCTGATTCTTGTATGTGAGATTCTATCATTGATGTGATGGAGGTTTATTTATGAGATTTGTATATTAGGGTTGTCAGTTTCTGCTTAGTCCCTCTTGGTTTCTTCCCATCCTGGCATCTATTTATACTTTTTAGTTTGCTTCAAAATTATATGTAATTTAACAAGTATAGATTTGATTTTTATAATATCTTTTGGAACAAACGCCATTATGGTAGGGTCAGAAATTTTATACTTAACTATTTCTAATACAATTTTGGATCATAAGATAGCCTTTCACTTCTTTTTTTAGGACAGCTTTTACTGGTCCCTATATATCACAGTTTTGAATTTAAGAAATCATATATCACAGTTTTGAATTTTAAGAAATCATTTAGGTTTTTTTATTTTAGGATATATATTTTTGTTTGATGGTACTATGAGTCTACTTCACATGACTTTTTTGATCTTCTTGTTAATCAATTGTGCAAACTCTATTACTGCAAAGGTGTAATTTTACATATAACATCCCTAATAACTACATGATGTATGCGACTGGATGCAACAAGATAGAGATCGGTGAAGAAGAAAAAGGAGAGGCGAAGGAAGTGGATGGAAAAATAAATCTTAGCTATCTTAAGCCCTTATAAAAGAACACATTCTCGAGTGTCTTTAGGTGGGCTGGTGTGTTCTCTTTTTGTTTGTGCTATTTTGTACAAGATATCAAGCATTCTGGGTGGTTTTCTTTTTGTCAAAATAATAGCAAGATTGTTCTAAGAAAAAGCATGATGGCAGTTTTATTTCATATGTCTATGATGTCTCTGTGCTATATGAATCTGTAATTCTTACAAATCTTGATTGAGTGGGTAGTGCTTGTTATCCATGCTAGCCTTAATTTTGCTAAAATTCTTCCTGGCTTTGGTCCTAGGAAGTGCTCTAAGTCTTTAATTCAAGTTTGGATTAAAAGGCTTAGCCATTTTGGTTATTTTTGTGAGGAATTTGCAAATTGTGGTTCTTTGTGATCATCTTTTGGCAATACAAATTAATTGTCACAAATTTGGCTATCAGGGCTAACTGTTCCTAAATTTCAGTTTTGCTTTTTATCTTGTTGTTTTTCCATTATATTGTTTTTTATGACTTTAGCTATGTTGATTTGAGTTAACCGAAAATTAACTTATTGGCATCTTGAAATGCAAGTTCCTTATCCTAGCAGGCTATAATATCCCAAAATAAGAAACTATAATATTATTCCACATCTATGTTGTCTTGTGAAATGACAAAACCTAATGTGCATGGAAAAATGCATTGTAAACATTCTCTAAAATAGGAAGCCTACAAAAATGGTGTAAGCAAATACCCAAGGTTGCTTGCACTGTCTTGTGGAAGACTCTCCACTGCCTCCTGCCTGAAACCTGTCTCCAATGGCTTCCTCTTGAGCTTGGAGATTTCCCAAACTCTGCTCCAATTCTTCTCCAAGAGTTCCTACCTTGTGCTTTACCTTGGGTAGCCAAACACCTTCTTGCACTTGCAATCTTTGTCACTACACCTAGAAGACTCTAGATGCCAAACTCTCCAACTTGCTTGAACTCCTTGCAGGGAAGGTAGATGCTCTGTTTCCAAGCATTTCACCACCATTTGATTCCATCTAGGAGATTCCACTGTCCTCAAGTCACCCGATCTCTTAGTTTTGTCTTGAGAGGGCCTAGTCTCTACTAGCCCTTACCAGTCACTGAATTGCCTTTTCTGCCCAAAGTCTCCACTGTACCTAGCAAAAAAATCACATATTCTAACACCCTTTTTCCTGTTTTAAATCTTGCAAAAGTTCTCAGGTCACTAATTGTTTCGTACAGCTGACTCCTGAGATCTTGGAGAGGAGGGCTAATTGCCCTATTTCCTAGGGTTTTGTTGTTTGCTTGTTGATTTCTCACTCAAACGAATTGTTCAGACCTTCATCACTCTGGTGTCCTTGTATTTAAGCATAGTCCACCTGGAAATGTACTTTGGTCGTACAAATGTACCTTCCCTTGCCTTGGTTCTTTGTTTTTCACCCTAATTCCCTAACCGGGCAGTCCTAGCTCACCTAGGGTTTAGGATTAAGACTCCATGCTTGATTCCTCGCCACTCCTACCTCTAAATATGTACAATAGGATGGCCCCTCTCCCATATTCAACTAATCTTAGGGGATTCCCGGGGTCAGTGTCTATGGGAGGGCCATTTGAAGTTATGCTACTCAAAATAAAAAGAAAACAGTCCCTACTTCCTAGCCTTTGAAAAGAACTAATAACTCAACTCTAAAACTCCTTGAATACCAGTAAGTTCCTTTTTAAATATACCTAATGAACTCAAGGAATGAAAGATCTATACTCCAAATTCCTTATCTAATCTCTGTTACTCAAAGTACGCGGGCAGAAACAGAAATATAGACTTTAACTATCTCTGTCAACACAAAACTTAACTATTATGCATGAATCTTGAATCAAAAAGCTATCTAAAAGTTAAAAGATGTTAGATCATGTTTAAGGAACTATCTTCCAAAGCCAAATAGAGCATGTAATTCATCCAATCACATTTGACAGAAAACACACGGGATATACAAAAACACAGAAAATCTTTGAAATCTGCTAACTGTCTTTTTTTCTTCCCACCAAAACTGTTTTTACAATCTACTTCTGCTTGTTACAAGCCATTCCCTTATCTTGAGGTCCTTTTCCACCATGCAAGGGAAGATTGATCGCTCCATATCCCTAATTTTAAGGGAATCTTAAGACCACTAACAGTTACATGCAATCCAAGCAATATTGCCATGCAACTATGCAATATTCTTGCAACCTTGCCTTTATCCTTCTTTTTAGGATCTCCAACTCTTTAATCTCGAGCAACCATCATCTAAACTACCCTTGGCATCTTCAAATAATGAGGAAATGGCTAAGACAAAGTTTAATACTTTAAATGCTAACATTTTCTGTCTTAAACTAAACAAAGCAGTATTTAACACTAAAAATAACTAATGAGAGCCATAGTCCTAGTGACTAGCTATTCCCACACAAAATGCAAGACCTTCTAAGGTCCAAACTAAACACAACATGCTGACTTGGCCAAGGTCAGTACAAGCCAAAACTTTTGCAAACCAAAATTTGTGCAAACCAAGTTGGGGTTTGGCCTAGGTGCTCCTGCACCATCCTCCCCAAATCAGAAAATTCAATCCATCCTTGGATTGAGCAAATTGGGATCAATGCCCAACCTCTTGAACTCTGCCTCCTTGATCCATACTGCATCTGAATCTGGTTTTCCATGCCTCTTGATCAGGTGTTCCTTGTACTCCTTGGTCCTAGTCTTCTTATAAACCCTTGTATCCAAGATTTGATCAGCTTGTTTGACTGTAACAGGGGGCAGTTTGAGTTCTCCTACATCTTGAATGACTTCTTGGATGGTCTGATCCATGTTTGGTGGTGGTCCTCTATAATGGACTAAGTCTGCAATGTTAAAAACAGGGGATAGTCCACTGTCATCTGGCAATTGTACCTTGAATGCATTATTGCCATACTTCTCCAAGATAGGACAGGGACCTATCCTCTTCATTTGCAGCTTGTGAGGGACTCCTTTCTGCAATCTAGCCTTGTTCAAATGGACCATCACTAAGTCTCCCACATTGAATTGAATTTCTCTTCTATGCTCATCCACCTTAGCCTTATGCTTCATGGTATTTTCTGCCAAGTTCTTTCTGACTGTCTCATGAATTTCCTGCATTGCACAAGCAAAATCATCTGCATAGCCACTTCCCTTGACTCCATCCTTCAATTCTCTCAGCTCATAGACACCCCTGGGATGTAAACCATACACAATTTCAAAGGGGCTCTTCCCTGTGGATCTATTGACTGTGTCATTATATGCATACTCAGCCTGCCCAATAATTTGATCCCATTGTTGACCATACTCCTTGGTCAAGCATCTAAGAAGGTTTCCAAGTTTCCTATTCACAACTTCGGTTTGACCATCAGTTTGGGGATGGTATGCAGACCCAAAGGATAGATTGGTGCCCATTCTCTGCCAAAGAGTCTTCCAAAAATGACTCATAAACTTGGTGTCTCTGTTTGATACAATGCTGATTGGTAAACCATGAATCCTAACTATCTCCTTGAAGAAAAGTGAGGCTATTTGACTGGCATCATTGGTTGTTTTGCAGGGTATAAAGTGAGCCATCTTGCTGAATCTATCAACCACAACATACACACTATCCATACCTTGCCTTGTCTTGGGTAAACCAACTACAAAGTCCATGCTTAAGCATTCCCATGGCCTAGAAGGGATTGGCAGTGGCTGGTATAAGCCTGCATTTGAAGAAGTGCCTTTTGCCTTTTGACACACTACACAACTCTCCACATATTTCCTGACATCTAAGTTCATCTTAGGCCAAAAATAAAACCTTTGGACAAGCTCTTGAGTTTTGGTGATCCCAAAATGACCACTCAATGCACCATTGTGCTTCTCTTGAATTAAGTTCTCCCTAATAGACCCTCTAGGAACACAAAGTTGATTCCCTTTAAACAACAAATCACTTTGCAATGTGTATTCAGCATACTTGCTATGAAAATGGTTCTTAAACTCAAGGCATACCTTATAAATTTCTGCAAAGTCTTCATCATCTGCATATAGATCCTTGAAGTGATCTATTCCCATGCTCTTCAATTGGATTTCTTGAATGGTAAGAACTCTCCTGCTCAATGCATCGGCAACTTTGTTGAGAGCTCCTTTCTTGTGCTTGATGTTGAAGGTGTAAGCTTGCAAATACTCCACCCATTTCATGTGCCTGTGACTCAATTTCTCTTGTGAATTCAGAAAACTGAATGCTTGATTGTCTGAGTACACAATGAATTCCTTGGGAAGCAAATAGTGCCTCCACTTCCTTAGTGCTTGGACCAATGCATAAATTTCAAGGTCATAAGAAGAGTACTTCTTCTTGGCTTCACTTAGCTTCTCAGAATGAAAAGCCACTGGTCTACCCTCTTGGCTGAGAACAGCTCCAATTGCTACATTGCTTGCATCACATTCAATGGTGAATAACTTCTCAAAACTTGGCAACACCAAAATAGGTTGAGTAGCTATCCTTTCCTTCAACAACTCAAAACTCTTGTTAGCTTGCTCATTCCACACAAACTTGGTTTTCATTCCTCCCTTAATGGTATCCAACATAGGAGCACAAATTGCACTAAATTGTTTGATGAATTTCCTATAATAATGAGCAAGACCATGGAAGCTTCTTACCTCAGTTGTTGTCTTGGGAGTGGGCCAATTAAGAATGGCTTCTACCTTGCTGCTATCCATCTTCAAGTTGCCATGTGATAACACAAAACCAAGGTAAACCAGCTCTGTTTTGATGAACTCGCACTTTTCCAGATTAATCTTCAGCTTCTCTTCCTGTAGCTTCTTGAAAATCAGCTCAATGTGTTGGAGGTGCTCTTCTCTTGTTCTGCTATAGATTAGTATATCATCGAGATACACTACTACAAACTTGCCAATGTAGTCCTGGAGAATTTCATTCATGAGTCTCATGAATGTGGAGGGGGCATTAGACAAACCAAATGGCATTACTAGCCACTCATAAAGACCCTCATTGGTTTTGAAGGCTGTTTTCCACTCATCACCCTCATGTATTCTAATTTGGTGGTATCCACTCTTTAAATCTATCTTGGTATAGTACCTAGCTTCACCTAGACAATCCATGAGATCTTCAATCCTAGGGATAGGAAACCTATACCTGATGGTTATCTTGTTTATTGCCCTAGAATCAGTGCAAAGCCTTCATTCTCCTCCTTTCTTAGGTGCTAAGACAGTGGGTACTGCACAAGGACTGATGCTTTTCCTAATGAGACCTTGGTCAAGTAGTTCTTGAATCTGCCTGGCTATTTCTTCATTTTGTTGAGGTGTCATCTTGTAGGCTGCTTTGTTTGGAAGGGTAGCTCCTGGTATCAAGTCTATCCTATGACTTATGGCTCTTTTAGGAGGTAAAGTTGCTGGTTGACCACTACTTACTATGTTCTCATAGGTCTGCAACAAGTCTTGAATCTCCTTGGGTAACTCTTGCTTTTCAGCTGCCTTCTCTTTGCTTGCCTCTCTTGGCTTGATCATTATTGCATAGCCAACGCCTTCTCCTTCTTCCAAGGCCTTTAAGAACTCTTTTTCACCAGTTATCAGCAGCTTAGAACCTACTGTCTGCACCTCAGTGTCTTCCAACAAAGATTGAATCTTGTATGTGACATTGTCCTTCTTGAAGGTGTATGAGTTCTTAGCTCCATCATGCACAGCTTGACGGTCAAATTGCCATGGCCTACCTAGGAGCAAGTGGCATGCATCCATAGGTAACACATCACATAATACCTTGTCTTTGTACTTGCCAATTGAAAACTCCACCCATGCTTGTTCATTCACCAAGACATGCTGACCCTTGTTGAGCCATGTAACCTTGTAATGATTCTTGTGAGGTATTCTTGCTAATTTTAGTTTGCTGACTGCCTCCTCTGACACAATATTGTCAGTAGAACCTGAGTCTATAATCACCTTGCACACTTTCCCCATCATCTTGCACTTTATCCTAAACAAAGATCTTCTTTGGCTTGGTTCCTCTTTGACCGGTTCTTTGATTAAGGTCCTTCTCATCATGAGATTCTCCCCTTCTTCTGAGTTCAAGGGTACTTCTGATTGTTTATTTGCTGCAGCTGCTTCATCTTGAATCAGGTTGGTTCTCTTATCTCCTCCATGAGATGTGCTTCCTTTCTCAGGACATCTATAGGCTGGGTGTCCCAACTGGTTGCAATGATAGCATTTCATGTTGGTGAAGTAACTACCCCTTCCTTGTCCACCACTTCTTCCTCTGGAGCTGAGACCTCTTCCTCTACCACCTCTACTGGAGCTTCCTTCTTGCTGATCAGAAAATCTGACTTCTCCTTGGGTTCTTGATTATGAGCTTCTTCCACTATAGCTTCCTCTTTGTCCTCTGCTGTCTTTGCCTTTACCTCTACCTTTGGGGTTTTTTTCCTGCTTCTTTTTGCCTTTCTCTTCTATTTTCAAAGCCATTTGATAGCATTGGCAGACTGTTTTGAATTTTACCAAACTCATGTCCTCTTGAATAGACCATTTGAGTCCATTTAGGTACCTTGCTAACCTGATACTCTCATCTTCAACCACCTTTGATCTAAGGCACAATTTCTGAAACTCCTCTGTATATGTTTGGACATCCATGTCTTTTTGCCTCAGATTGTGTCTTCTCCTATGCAACTAGACTTCATAATCATCTGGGAGATAAGTTTTCCTTATCTTGGTCACCATTCCTCTCCATGAAACTATGGGACCTTTGCCTTCTTTCTCTCTTTCTGATTGTACAAACTTCCACCATGTGAGAGCTGCTCCTCTCAACCTAGATTTGGCCACCTTCACCTTTTGGGCCTCTGTGATGCCATCACATTCAAAGTGATTCTCAATGCTCTCAATCCAATCTACTACTGAATCTGGATCCATTTGTCCACTGAAAAGTGGCACACCATCCAATGCTTTACCACTGAAGGCCTGCAATGCCTTCAAGAATGGTTCCTCTGCAAGAACAGGATCAGGCTTTGGAGCTTCCTCCTCCAATTCCACCTCTTTTTCCTTGGCTTCCTGCTCTTCCTTCTTCTTTATCTTGTCCTTCACAGTATCTGTTGTTTCTTGGACTTCATCCAGGAGTCTCTCCATCTGAGATATCCTTTCTCTGAGCAACTGGTTATCTTCCTCTTGCTCTTCTACCTTCTTTGCTAGCTCTACATTTGTCACCATGGTTCCTTCCTCTGGTGTATTCTCTCCTACTGACTCAGTGGATTGGCTCATTAATCACAAGCTTGGAATCCAACTCTTGCTCTGATACCAATATGGTGTAAGCAAATACCCAAGGTTGCTTAAACTGTCTTGTGGAAGACTCTCCACTGCCTCCTGCCTGAAACCTGTCTCCAATGGCTTCCTCTTGAGCTTGGAGATTTCCCAAACTCTGCTCCAATTCTTCTCCAAGAGTTCCTACCTTGTGCTTTACCTTGGGTAGCCAAACACCTTCTTGCACTTGCAATCTTTGTCACTACACCTAGAAGACTCTAGATGCCAAACTCTCCAACTTGCTTGAACTCCTTACAGGGAAGGTATATGCTCTGTTTCCAAGCATTTCACCACCATTTGATTCCATCTAGGAGATTCCACTGTCCTCAAGTCACCCGATCTCTTAGTTTTGTCTTGAGAGGGCCTAGTCTCTACTAGCCCTTACCAGTCACTGAATTGTCTTTTCTGCCCAAAGTCTCCACTGTACCTAGAAAAAAAATCACATATTCTAACACCCTTTTTCCTGTTTTAAATCCTGCAAAAGTTCTCAGGTCACTAATTGTTCCGTACAGCTGACTCCTGAGATCTTGGAGAGGAGGGCTAATTGCCCTATTTCCTAGGGTTTTGCTGTTTGCTTGTTGATTTCTCACTCAAACGAATTGTTCAGACCTTCATCACTCTAGTGTCCTTTTATTTAAGCATATTCCACCTGGAAATGTACTTTGGCCGTACAGATGTACCTTCCCCTGCCTTGGTTCTTTGTTTTTCACCCTAATTCCCTAACCGGGCAATCCTAGCTCGCCTAGGGTTTAGGATTAAGACTCCATGCTTGATTCCTCGCCACTCCTACCTCTAAATATGTACAATAGGATGGCCCCTCTCCCATATTCAACTAATCTCAGGGGATTCCCGGGGTCAGTGTCTATGGGAGGGCCATTTGAAGTTATGCTACTCAAAATAAAAAGAAAACAGTCCCTACTTCCTAGCCTTTGAAAAGAACTAATAACTCAACTCTAAAACTCCTTGAATACCAGTAAGTTCCTTTTTAAATCTACCTAATGAACTCAAGGAATGAAATATCTATACTCCAAATTCCTTATCTAATCTATGTTACTCAAAGTACGCGGGCAGAAACAGAAATACAGACTTTAACTATCTCTGTCAACACAAAACTTAACTATTATGCATGAATCTTGAATCAAAAAGCTATCTACAAGTTAAAAGATGTTAGATCATGTTTAAGGAACTCTCTTCCAAAGCCAAACAGAGCATGTAATTTATCCAATCACATTTGACAGAAAACACACGGGATATACAAAAACACAGAAAATCTTTGAAATCTGCTAACTGTCTTTTTTTCTTCCCACCAAAACTGTTTTTACAATCTACTTCTGCTTGTTACGAGCCATTCCCTTATCTTGAGGTCCTTTTCCACCATGCAAGGGAATATTTCTCGCTCCATATCCCTAATTTTAAGGGAATCTTAAGACCACTAACAGTTACATGCAATCCAAGCAATATTGCCATGCAACTATGTAATATTCTTGCAACCTCGCCTTTATCCTTCTTTTTAGGATCTCCAACTCTTTAATCTCGAGCAACCATCATCTAAACTGCCCTTGGCATCTTCAAATAATGAGGAAATGGCTAAGACAAAGTTTAATACTTTAAATGCTAACATTTTCTGTCTTAAACTAAACAAAGCAGAATTTAACACTAAAAATAACTAATGAGAGCCATAGTCCTAGTGACTAGCTATTCATACACAAAATGCAAGACCTTCTAAGGTCCAAACTAAACACAACATGCTGACTTGGCCAAGGTCAGTACAAGCCAAAACTTTTGCAAACCAAAATTTGTGCAAACCAAGTTGGGGTTTGGCCTAGGTGCTCCTACACCAAAAAATGGCAGGTTTGAGTAGTTAATATCAAATTATTAAAAAAAAAATCTTTGGGTTTGTATACACATGAAAGTATTACTGGACAACAATTTTTTGTAAGGACATTCTCATTGAAATAGTCAGGAATATTGTTTCAACAAAAGACAAACCGACCATTTCAATTTTCTACACTTAATAAGGTTAATAGATGAAGAAAAGATCTCATTGTCAAACACCACCTTCCAACAAACCACAAGGGAGGATTGTGAAGGGGGCGAACTTTACCACACAAGGGGAGGTGAATAGAATTTGCAAAGGACCCCATGCTAGCCATAGCCACAAAAGGCATACCAACACCCAATGGAACACAACCAAGTGAAGATAAAAAAATATTACCAACAATTTCGCCATTAAGCGCATAAGCTCTTGAAGCAACAATGATCAAATGAGCATCACTAGAAAAAGGTTTTCTGCCAGAGTAGAAAACATCTTGAGTAACTCATAGCCTCATGATCCCCTCACAAGAGAGCTCATAAATGACAGCAGCAAGAGGTTTACAAAAGCATATGGGTGGATATTCTATGTTACCAGTATATTATCATGCAAAATAGCAAACAATATATTATCCGTAGTATAGCAAACATTTACAGACGGAGCTGAAAACAAGCAAGAAGGGAATCTACTGAAGGGATTAATTTAAGCCGTGTTAATACCCTTTACAGTAACGAAATTCCAAATATAGAAGAACAAAAGCGAGCTTAAATATCCCTATGGGAATCCCTACGAATAGGCTTGGATGATGAATGAGATAAATTCTGAGAAGGCAGGAATTGCAAAAATGGGGTTTCATTTGGAGCACAATACTATACGAATCTAGGGTTTGCAAATTTAAAAGAAAGTATTTAGAAAACCATATAAACCTAGGGTTTGTCAAGGCAAGTGACTTACCTCAAGTTTCTGCACAAATTGTTGTCTTTCTCTCAATGATGCAGAGGAGAAAAATGTGCAGAGTTTGTAGGTGAAAGTGAGCGAACAAGTTTTTGTAGCTCGCCAAATCAGAGAAGTGAAAGGTCAATAGCAGAGAGGAAGAGTTTGGAGGAGCAGAAAGTAATAACAGCGGGGAAAGCAGCAAAAAGGGGTGAAAACAACTAGCGAAAAATGATGAACGGTTGAGATTCATTTCATGGTAGTCCATGTCCTGTCCTACGAATTTAGTTGTGGATAGAAAAAATTCATTCCACAAACCTCAGTGAGGGAACCCCTTCGGAGTAATTAAATGCTATTTTATACAAAAAAGTGTTGTAGATTTATTGGCCACATAGTGGCATTTAAATGTCTTTATAAACCACTTTAAAACATGGCACATGGGGTGCATATGTAGTTGTTTTAAAGTCACTTAAGTGGCAGATATAACAACCATATAAATGCCTTTAAACCAACTTCCAATCATGCCAATTGCTATCCCTTTAATTGTTGCACAATAAAGCCACAAAGTGGCATATAAATTAGTTAAAAAGCCACAAAGTGGCTGTGATAAAATCCTTAAATAAGGCGTGGAATATGTCTTCCAACTCAGGAAAAATATGAGGCGTTGGACTTAGTGGAAACAACCACTATTTTAATCTTTAAAATCTACATTAAAATATCAAACAAATGCATTAATTTTCCAAGAACACGTGCCTATTCAAAGGCATTAGAATTTGCAAATAAAAGAAAATTTTAAATAGCCACAAAGTGGTGTATTAATCTTCAATTATGTAGTCTTTAATCATTATTTAGAACTAACTACCTTTGGAAAGGGTCGACCCCTCCAATATGGGGCGACCAAGTCAACAATGTTTAACTTTTCAAACTAAATTTTAAAGCTTTATAAATCTCAATCCAATGTGGTTGTTATGAAGGAATTTAGCATAATAGAAGCTTCTGAATTTTATTTTAAATTAGCCACATGAGGGGCACATATGGAAAATTCTTTAAAGCTTTTTAAAATAGCAATTTAAATGTTGCAAGTTGTGGCATTATGGAGAAAAAATCAAGCCTCTTAATGAGGTAGTTTCTAAACAAAAATATGGTTGTGTAAGCATAAATATGGTGCGACGTAGTGCAATTCATTAAATCTAGAAAATATTTGCTTATAAAAACCAATAGCTTATACTTTGTTTTGGTTGGCTAATGGGCATTATGAAGGAGGCATAGAGTCTGAGTATATTATTCTTAAGCATATAGAGTTTATAATATCAGATAAAGAAGTGATAACAAGTAGCAGCTGAGTGTTAGTATTTTCAAGTATTTAGAGTTTGAATTATCAGTGATAGAAGAGATAACAACAAGTAAGCAACTATTAGACTACATGAAGGAGGGTAGTTGAGCATTGTCAAAGCTTGAGTATACAAGAGGGAGCTATTTGCAGCCAATAGTTAGAATTTACAAGAATGTCTTATGTGTTTTTAAACTTCTTACCTTATTTTCAAAGAACTTGAAATAAGAATGTTAAGTATGATAAAAGAAAGAGTTTCTTATGATTATTTAAGATAATGAGAATATGTAGTCTGAAAATAAAAGACTTAATAATGATATTTTAATATCGTTAACTTTAAGAATAAGAGTGAAAAGAGTCAAATGAGAGTGAATAGTGTGTTATGTTGTTTGTGTAATGAGAATTCAGGGTTGAACATGATATTTAGTTGCTCAAAATCTTGATGATATTACATATCATATACCCCATTACTTCTTTTTATATTTTGTGAACCCAACCTTATGACTTGTTATTGGGAATTTATAACATGAGTAAGAGGCAGTAATACTCTATTTGGCTTGAATGATATTATTTTCATGTTTATATGATGGAATGTCAGTATTTTTTGTATGACCATGTGTATGTCAAGATGATGGCATAGTGTCATCATTATCTGTCTAAGAAGCCAAAGAATAAGTGAGATGGTAAACCTTATGGTTTGTGATAAGACTTGAATTAAAGGCAATAGCCTAGACCCTAGATGTTATAGGAATGTAAGAGGGGAATTTACTGTCAAAGATGTTATATCAATCCAGTTATTTTGACCACCTTAGTGGGCAAGCACTTAGGAATGTAAACCTTTTGGTAGTAGAACCAGTTGGTCTACAATTGTTTTTATCCTTAGTAAACAAGACTATAGTGTTTAACATGAAACACTAAAACCTAAAGGAAGTTATATTCTTAATGTAGATCTAACCATTGCTAAGGGGATTTTGTATATGTAATTGTTATACTACATTATGACTAGGAAGGTCAAGATGTTATCATTATGAGTCAAGAATTTCTAAATGTTTATATCTCAAGAGTATTTACCCTTAATGGATTTGATAAGACTCGAACAAGTGGTTATAGCCACGAACAAGTGGTTGTAGCCGAGACCCAGGTAGTTACATGAAAGTATCTAGGGTGTTTAATTCAAAAATTACTAACAGCCTAGGTGAGTCATTTACTTGGCGAATCTTCACATTCTGAGAAAGGATTCTATAATAAAACTAAACATTAGACATCCAAGACTATAATATGAAGTATGAATCTTTAGTTCAAGATTAATATTTATTATTTATATATGTTGAACATTTTGTCAATAATTTTTAGTTTGTGACCAAGAGAGTCTAGTCAAAGATATTGGGTCATTAGTATCAACTACTTGTACATAGAATGGGAGAGCAGATACTCCCATTGTTAATATGAAGGACTTGAATAAGTGGTAGTTGTTGATGGTGATTTTGGCACCACAACAATGCAAGCAGAATATTGCTATTCTGCTTCTCCTGAAAGAGAAAGGCAACACATGGATGCCTTAGCTCCCAAGGTCTTTGTAGTTGGGTCTCAACTTTTTTGATGTTACTCAGTGGTCAATGCAACAGTAATGTTCAAGGGGCCTGCTGGTGTTGAGCTTCTGGATTGTTCTAAGATCAAGCATGAAATAAAACCTATTCTAACAGGGGTTTTAAAGAAACAACAAAAGATAGATCAGGGTTTTGAAACAGAAAAGAACAATAGTTCATCACATCTTAACCAGACTTGTTAACTTCAAGGAATTTGTAAACCAAAACTGCAGAACAAAGTAAACTTGTGATTGACACACAGCCTCCTTCATTCACGGTGCTAATTCGCATAACAAATTTTAATTACCATTTAAATAAAACACAAAATAATATTTCACTCCTTGAAGACTTCACAAATCAAATGATCAATTAAGACAAATATCATTTAGGAACACAACATGAAGTAGATTAAACTTTGATTGCTTCTACTATCAATAAAACAGATAAGCTTGATATTTACAAAGTTGGCACAATCACCAGTGTACAGAGAATCTGAGGCTCCAGATTGTTTCCAACTACACTAAGAGAATTCAGAAAATACATTACAGTCTATACTAAAATCTTACTGCTAACCAAGAAGACAAAGAAGCTCTCATTACTGAGAATCAAGATGCAATTCTATCTCCTTCTGTTCACTGCCTAACTCCTAACAGTTCTAACTCTCAATGGTTCTCAGTCTAAAAGTTCTCTAGATCTAGAAGTTATAATCCCTTACTGTCTAACCTTTACAAAGAGGCAAGAATGCCATTTATATAGAGTGTGTACCAAAGAATGCGTTGTCCCCTACACTAGGGTTTACAAAATATCTACAGATTGGAGAGTAGGCTCTCAAATCTTTCTAAAGAAAGTTAAAACTACATTCAATGTGAAGCCCTGCTATCCATGCTGAAAAGTTGCTCCAGGGATGACCTTAGATCTTTTGCAACTACAGCCTTTACTCTCATGTCTCTGTGTCCATCTTTGAGCTCTGTTGGGGGGCGCCTTGAATGCTTCAGAATATCTCCATTAATATTGATCTACCTCCTTGCCAGTAGTCACCACATTTGTCCCTCTGAGTCACAATTTCTTCTTTCCTTCGACTCCCTTTCTATTCTAGACTTCTCTATTCATTAACCATCTTCTGGAAGCACCGTCGAGCCTCCTTGTAGATCTGATCGCCATCGCCCAAGTCGATTCGTCGTCAACTGTTCTCAGAAATAATCTATCTTGCTTGCATTCTGTTGATCTTCCCTTACAGGAATAGTCAATCAGTCAAAGGTCCCTCTCAGCTCCCTCTGATTGGACGATCAGCTGCCATGCCAGATTCTGAGCAATCAAGAGTGGTCAGACCTAAATCGCAGGTCGGTGAGACACCATCGGTGTCTCCCCGATGCAATTTTCATCTTACAACAGGCATCGGCATAGCTTGGGTCAATCGGTGAGACGTCTCGGCGGGCCTCAGAAGTCACATCGAGCTCATTTTCCTATCACCGAGACCTCACCTTGTTGGCAGGATGTCACAGCGATGGTATCCTCCGCTCTGGCTCGGAGTTCATTTTCCTTTTGGGAAGACCCCTTAATCGGCCCAAGGTCATGGCGATCCCCCATGGTTATATCGATATCTATTTTTCATTTGTGAACCTACCGCTATCGGCAAGACTTTAGCATATCGACAAGACCACATGGCAAAGTCCTCATTTTCCTTTGGAGTCTCCCCGACATCCTCCTTATCCTGTGGCGGGCTAACTTCATTCTTTTGGTGTGACACTGGTAAGTCGGCGAGATGTTTCGCTGAAGGCCAAATCTTTGGGCGAACTTCCTTGTGTCAGTGAGACACCGCTGGGTCGGGGAGACCTTATCCTGAACTCCTATTCTCTTACCGAGCCCTCCTTGTCATCGGTGAGACCATCCAATATCGTTGTGACCCTACAGCGAAAACTTTCATTCGCTCGGAGTCTTCCCAACCTCTTCATGTCCTCCTCGAGCCCCAGCCTTTCTGTTTCGATGTGACCTTTTCTCTTCGCCAAGATCTTGTGGCGACAGCATGACCCTTTGTCGATGTCGCTTCACTCTACATCGGCGAGACCTACTTTCTTCCCTAAGACTTCTTAGCGAGCTCCTTATGTCATACCAAAGATTGATCCTTCGGTAAGACCTTTCACTTCGGGCAGACCTCTTTCTAAAAGTATCATCCTTAGAATATTTTCCATTTCGGGGAGACATCTGATGTAGTCACGCCGAGATGGGTTTCGTCGTTGCATGCGCTTCGTTGTAACATCCCTTTGTCGGGAAGACATCCCATAGATACCCGATATCTCAGCGAAAGCTTTACTAGTTCATCCTGTTGTCGCTGTGACACACCTGTTCTCTCACCGAAGTTCCTTCGTGTTGCTCAGACCTTTCTCATTCGGTGAGAGTATATAGCGATCCCCCTTGTTTCCTTCGGAGTCTTACCGACCCCTTATTTTGGTGAGACATCCACCGTTAGGCTAGACCTCTGGGCGACGCTTTGCTACTTCGCCGATATGCGGACCCTTCCCCGTCGGCGAGACTCTCGACGTTCGGTGAGAGCACATACCGAAGGGAACAACTCACGCTGAAGTGTTAGACCCTTTTTGCTTAGTCGGTGAGACTTCATAAACTCGCAGAAACATCTTGGCGGGGATAACACCTTATGTCGAAGGGATCACATCTTGATAGCGATCGGCGAGACATGGAGACTTCACCAAGACCATGTGCCGATGAAGATGACTCTGCTGAAGTGTTTTTTGGTGGTGGGGTAGTCGGTGAAACTTTAGGGATTCGCCAAGACATCTCAGCGAAGAGAGAACATCTGCCGACAGTGTATGCCTTTTGTTGCCGGTCGGTGAGACCCAAAGATCTCACCGAGACATCTCTCTGAAGGAAACCCCTCATGCCAATAGGAAATTCAAGTCGTCGGGATGATGACCCTTGTCTTGCCGATGGATCCTGCATATGATTTCTGATCGCTGTGACATCTCTGGGGTCTTGCCGATAGGCAACATAAATGCAGATTTGAACCAAACGAACCATAGGTCGGGGAGACCGTGATAACCCTACGCCGATAAGATCCACAATGGGGAATATTTTGATTCTTCAGATTTTGAACAATCAGAGCCGAGCCACCAGTCGGTAAGACTCTAGAAAAGTCTTGTCGACTTTTACCTTAGCTGATTTTCATGTCCAACTGGACAGAAGAATGCCTTCCAAATGAGCTCCCTTGGAAAATATCATCCTATGTGCGATTTAATCCTGCACTCAACAAAGAAAACCACAGTAAAGATCACATGAACAGCAGTTAATTAATCAAAATCATCATTGAAATGAATCCTATGTTAGTAGGGTACCGCTAAATCTTCAAACAAAATGATAATACAAGCAGTCCGGGTTTCAGGCCGACTCGCGGAATCCAAGCCAAGGAGGAATTTTGGAGAATTCTGAGCCAAATGGATTCCAACAGAATAAGCATGAAAACACCCATTAGAAACTTAATCCGATTACTATCAGTCAAGAAACAACATGTGAGATCTCAAAATAACATCAATTACTCATAAAATGCATCATCATTTATTAACTAGCCTTACTACTCCATACCTCCTCACATTCCACCAAATTCTGGGGAAATCTGCGCAGGACAGATTTCCGTGAAGGAGAAGACATTCTGGCAAACCCAAAACAAACGGGGAACAACAGATTTCGGGAAAATCCGGGAGAGAAAGAAATCCACGAAAATCCGGTCCACGCGGATTTCTACGAAGACCGAAAATCCTCAAACGACAACGCTCAGCTAGAGTTCGAGCGAGATCCAGGAAAATCCGGAGGAGAAAGAAATCCGTGAAGAAGTAAACATTTCTCAGAGGCCTCGGGGATTTTAGAAAAATCTGATCCACGTGGATTTATGTGAAGACCGAAAATCCCCGAACGACAACGCTCAACCGAAGTTCAAGCGAGATCCGAGAAAATCCGGATTGGGTGGAAAATCTCGAACTCAGGAGAAAACCCGAATTCCAACGCTCAGCCAGAGTTCGAGCGAGATCTGGGAAAATCCGGATGGGGTGGAAAATCCTGAACCCAAGAGAAAACCCGAATTCCAACACTCAACCAGAGTTCGAGCGAGATCCGGGAAAATCCAGATGGGGTGGAAAATCTCGAACCCAAGAAAAAACCCGAATTCCAACTGAGGCAGAACCAAACCTAAAACAGACAGAACAAAAGATGAAGAAAGGAGAAACAGAAGAACCCCAAAAACAAAGCAAATAACAAAGGAAAAGAAATCAAAAGAGAAGGGGGACCCATTTTGATCCAGATCAAAGTGGGGTGGTTATGCAAGGAATAACAGTAGTTTCCAAGTCCCAAGAAGTTACAAGAATGTAACTTGGGTATTCAAGGTTAGAGAAGTAGAACTAGTCAAGTTGTTTACTAACTTAGTAAGTAAGAACATTGAACAAGTGGCAGTTGCCAATGTCCAAGACATTACGTGAACATAACATGGGTGTTCTAAAGTCAAGAAGACTTAACCAATCTAGATGAATTATGTCTTAACAAGGAACAATACTATGCTTGAGATTGACAGGTGTCTAGGGGCAGTACTATACTGGAGATGGACAGTAGTCAAGGAGCAATATTATGCTCGAGATTGATAGGTGTCTAGGAGTATGACTTAAATAAAGGCATCACTTTTTAAATGGAAATTTGTATGAAATGTTAACCAATGATAAAATAGTAAATTTAAACTATTACAAGGTCAAATAAGGTTCTCAAAGTCAATGAGGGTGGGTGAATGAATGACTTCGCTCGTAAGTAGTGGTTGTATATATATTGCAAATACTTTGGCCAAAGTGAGTGCAATAGTCTTTGCTTGCACTTATAGGTTCACTATGTTTTAGATACTTAACACAATCAGAGTTATCATTCATAGTTGGAAGGCCTCCAAAGTTGGTTGATGGTATTGGTTAAGTAGGGAACAACACCAAAGCTCAAATGGCAATTACTAGATGTTTCTTAACTATACTCTTCATTGAAGGCTAGGGCCACTTCCAGTTAGGAAGGTGTGCAAGGGACCGCCAATCTATGATTGGAGGTAAAGCACCTGGGTGATGCTCTCCCTCTTCTAGATGACACGTTAGGTCTTGTGAGACAAAAAGAAAGAATCTAGATATGGCATCTCTAACCTTATTCCTTAAATGTTAAATGTTATGTGTTGTTTATTTGAAATCATTCATGTGGAAAATGTAAAAAGGAAAAGTTGTTTATTCTTTTCAGTTCAAAAAGTGAAATGAGTTATTATGTTATGCTTATGTTATCAGTTTTGCAATTATAATTTCAATTATTGAAATAATTTTTTTATGTCATATTTTTAAGGAATTGTTACTTTTTTACTTCATGGTTAAAATTCCTAGTAAATTCCTTGTTGTGAGGTGGTGGATGTTACAATTCTTGACCTTCCTTTTTCTAGGTGTGGTATATGTAGGATTAATTCATCTTGCTTCAAGCACCCTTTTCCAATAGCTAATCCATGTCATGGTCTCTTGCAATACTCTATATGTTATTTGTTTCAGTGTTTCCTCTTTTGGTTCAATCCATCCTAGATCTGGAATAGGTTCATTATAAATTTATACAATTCATAGTTTGTATCTAGATTTTTCCCATCTTCCTCCACTTCTAGTGTATTTTCATGTGTTCCAAAAGTTCTAACTTGTTACACAGTGAGCCTCCTATAACTTATTTGTCTCACCTCATGTTAATTACAACAATATGTCTAAAACTCTTCAATATGAGGCTCGTGCATGAGAGTTGTTGATACTTTGGTTTCCATTTTCCTAAATGGATCATAGCTCTTTTGTACTACCTCGAACAACTCTAAGCTATGTTTTTCTAGTTCATATTAAGAGGCTTTAGCATAACTAATACTATCACATTTATACCATCCAAATTTGATTGAGAATTGAACCCCAAATTTACATTTCAACTCCAACAAGTAATATGATATCTTAGAAACTCAAGGAAACCCATTTGTCAATATAATAATTGGGTATTTTATAAGGTTTACCACCAAAAACCTTTTGTTCAGATGTAAGAGAATTTTGGGAACTATATAAACTAGCTTCCCCTCACACTCACCACTCCTTTTAGGATATAATATTTTGGCCTTATCTCTTTCCATGTTTCTAAACAACCACATGGAGCAAGCATCATTTACTCTTTTTTAATGATCCATTGACTTCTTTGTCCCCAACTCAGGGTAATGGTCATAAACCAACACTTTTCCTAGACAACTACCTACTATTCCTACCTTCTGCAACTCATTAAACATGCTCATGGATGCTAGTACATATACTAGATATGAAGTCATATAAAATATCTTTTGTTCTTGAAAACTAAAAAATTTGACTATATAAGTTATCACTAATGAATCCAGGCCAATGAAGCATCTGTTCGCCTAAATAAATCCGTTCAATGTATAGGTACATCCATTCTTCAAACACAAAAAAAATAGGGAGACCAAATACTCAACTCAACAAAGTTACCATATCTCCAATATCTTCAATAAAATCACTTCTAGATAATGTATTTAATAACTTTGACATTAATTTGTACAAAGTCTTCATCTATTTTATGTTTATCATTCTCCTATCAGCTTCAACAAATTATTCTACTAAAACTCGTTCCTACATAATTGTTACTTAAGAATAGAAAGGAATATCAAATATTTGTTTGATTGCATCTTCGCTAGGTCCAAGTATAATCGACCATCTACTTTGAATTGTCTCATTTCTTCATCAAAATTATTCATGCATTGCAAATCAAGCTTTGGGAAATGCATAGCTACTAGAAATATTACAAGTTTGTCTAGTCCATTCAATATAATTTGCTCATCCCACATAGTCCATTCAATATAATTTGCTCATCCCACATAGTACTATTTGGACACTTCAATCATTGATGCAAGTTTGTCATGTTGACAAACCCTATATCCGTGTTCATTATTTCTCCATAAATTTCTTTGATTCGATATGGTAAACACATTCTCTCGAATTCTTATTTCATTTTCTTGATTCCTCGAGTCATTGATCCTGCGAAGGTTAAAGATACCTTTCATTATTGAATGTTAAGGTTTTACTATTATTTTATTCTAAGACTAGGGTTTTTCATTTCAAAATTCTACCCTAGATTATATTAAATTCAATTCTAATAGTACAAAATGATAAATCTACTTCATTCACTACCCATAATTTACATATTTGAAATTCAATTTTTTTGTTAGGACATGCCTTTTGATTTATTCATGAAATTAAAGAGGTTTACGTGAATGTGTATGTAGGCTTCCACTTTTGTGAACTAAAACTCTAAATTGACTTAAGAATTTTTGCACGTACATGTTGTCTCCTTTTGTCAAGCTCTATGAACAATTCCTTTTGCAACAACGAATTCCCTAGATTATTGTTTGAATTTTTTGTTAGTTGCTCTCTGTGAATTCCTTTACAAATTATTATTATTATTAGTTCCTACCAATAGGTTGGTTACTATTGAAATCGTTTGATATGCATTTGATATGCTCAACTGGTCAATCACATTCTATAATTTAAATATATTTCTTTGTATTTCTATAGTTTGAATTTAAGGACATATTTTTTATGTTTAAAATTTTATTTCTCTTTTTCTATTGGTTAGAGTAGCTCTATTATTCATTTTTCTTTAAGAAAATTAAAAAAATAAGATGACATATATAAATTTTGGCGAATATTTATGCATTAAATGCAAATTGTGTGAGCTTTGTTGGTGGGTACATAATTACTGAATGCATAGTTAGTGTATTAAATGCCACCGCAGTCAAGGAGACTTTGCTGGAAGTGTTGGGTTTTTTGTGTGTTGATTCTCCTTTGTTTATCATCGATTAATGCAAAATATAGGAATGTAAAGCCTTTGTTGCTCTGCCTTCCTCTGAGTTTTTCACATGCACCACAACCTGGTACCGCTCAAGGGCTACTGCATTTACTAACAGTTTTTGTTCTGTTTGGATTTGATTTTGTGTATTCGACTTAGGTGGAATTTTTAGCTTGAGGCTAATTTTTGGGAAGAACTATCTAGAGACATTGGCTTACAGCTATCCATTATTTGGATGCATGAATTCCTTAACCAAATTAACATGACTGTAACTTCTTCCCCTATGTTTCTTGTGTGCTTTGCAGAGCTCCCTTGGTTGTAGGTTGGTCACCCATTACTCCTCTCTCATAGGTGCTCTTCTCTTTCAAGGATTACTAGTAAAACCCTAAAAGCATTTTCAACGAAAGAGAAGAAATGAGGAATTCACAGCAATAGGCAATTTGACAGCCATTTTGAAGTGTATTCATCACAAATTGTTTCTAAGGTAAGATATCAAAGTACCTATTGCATATTTAACTTCACTTGAGCTATTTTTCTAGGTCTTTTGGTGGGATTTTAGGAATTATAGCAAGAATTACAAGTGAAGTTCTATATGACTTGTTAAAAAATTGCAATTGCATTATTTTGTTCCTATGTTGCTGCTTTATGAGCTACATTGTAGGCAAAAACAAACCCAAAGCACAGTAGGGTTTGAATAATTCATGTTTTTTGTAGGGTTTATAGTTAGGGTAATTGCAGGTTTTTTCCTTAAGTCGAGAACTGGCCTAGTGGGTATTTGAGAGTTTTGAGTTGGGAAGTTATGCCATTTTCCTAAAAATAGAAACCCCGTCAAGAGGACATGGTAGTATTTCTAAAACATCTAATAAAAATATTTTTAAAGAATTTTCTCTCTAATTAATATTTGTACGTGATGAATTCAAGGCTTCTGTTTGAAATTATATCTACCAAGAAAATCTTCAAAAACAACTTTAAGTTATGTTTATTTTTTAGATAATATTTTTATTTTATTTTTGCATTATCTATTTTAAGGAATTTTTAAAGTAGTCACATATATAATAGAAATCGATCAATTCACTATTTTACAACTATTTTGAATCTGTAGATGCATTCCTTTCAAACTATCCTCGTACTAAAGAAGAGGATCACTAATGTCTTGTCTACTATTATGATTTTTATGCATAGATTTGCATCTATAATTTGAGGTAATAGAGTCTCTCTTTTTCAGTATACATGACATGTATCTATAGATGATAATGCTTTTGTTCTTATAGGAAAAATGCTATTATTTATACCTAATATTGTTATATTTAAATGCATATCTATAATAGCTTTATTGTGTCTTCAGCTTCACCGTATATAACTCCATTTTTTGTCTTTACAATATTAATTGAAAAGTGCTTAAAGTAGCTATAAGATGAACATGAATGTTTTCAGAGATGTGATATCTACATCTTTGAGGCTAATATTTTATATTGGTCGTGTTGAAGAATTTAATAATGCATCCCCTTGATTGTTTGCTAGGCATCTGCATGAAGATCTTTTAGGTTTCATCACTTTGAAAGAATCAAAAGGTATATCAAATGAGATTATTTATTTTTGGATTAAAATGTTCAAGTTGAGAATATTTCAAGTGGAGGA
>VDFB02075321.1:372808152-373003589 GCA_007258455.2 Sequoia sempervirens
TTTACCTAAAAGAGGACATGCCAAACAAAAGTGGAGGTTTCCTATTAAAGATCATGAAAAGATTTTAAAGATAATTAAAGATAGAGAGGATCCAGATTTTATGTACTAGGAGCTTTAAGTTGTTTTTTGGATATATGTACACATTTATGACTCCAAATCTATAATATATATTTGTATTGATTGGACATGTGACATGATTTAGAATGGGTTTTTTTTTAGAATGTGACATGTATGTTAGATCATATATATGCTTGATACAAAACCTAGTGACTTTAAAAATGTTTTCATTTACATTTTTCCTAAATTCCTTTAAATCATCTAAATTTCCAATTGCATTTTTACATGTTGGACATGGTTCATTCTTTTAAGTTCACTCAAGAATCTCTAGAAATTCCTTTATATCATCTCTAGATTCCTTGATTGTATTTTTATGTTTGACATGGAATTGTTAAACTTTCACTTTCAAATCTTTGAATTTAAATATTTGTTCAACTCCACTTATATGCATGAGCTAGATTGAATATATGTATATGTGCAACAATTTTTACAAAACCTAGTTTATGTTCCAATTTTGCATTTAAATTTATTTAAATGTTCCACGGAATTCTTAAGTTCACATGAATCTTTCATTTCATTTGAACATTCAACTCCACAAACTTATATAATTATCTAGTCGATTTGGTGTTTGAGTGGTGAAGAATCTAGACATAAATGTTGTCTCTAGTTTTCTTTATTTTTTATACATTACTAATGCACGACATTCAATAATTTTAAATGATCATCTGGATTTTCATGTATCCTAATCATCACATCCTAATTTTATTATTTTCATCAAGTAAGCATCCCTCATCCTAATCATCAAGTTAAGATCACTTTATCAAGTAATAACCCATTTAACCATAATCATCCTAGAATCATTTAAAAATTATCCATCTAGATCCATCTCAACCATACATCCATTCTCCATCCTTAATAAAAAATAATCACTTGAACATCAAAATTTGGTTACTTGGTTTCAATCTAGTCCATACATCATATTGTCCTTTCGTCATCACCCAAAGCTTTCAACATCTAGGGACCTTATCCTTAATCTGGACTATCATCCATTTCAAATCCAATCTCCTAATAAAAAATCACTTGACCTTATAATTTGATTTCATCTTTAATCCAAATTTTCTTAAGAACATTAGCTCCTATCTTTTAAGTATAGTTATCATTTAATCCATTTTGTTAATGTTAGATTGTATCTAATTTCTCTTGGTTTGGTCTTTCTTGTTCACCTCAAGGTGCATTGGAATATATGAACATTGTAGTGAATCATAGTGATGGTGTTTAGGGTGCTTGAGATAGCTACATTTTGTTCATCAATTTAACTTTGTTTACCATGTATAGCTTGAGACCATGTATGTAATGGTCCATCTTTCCAGTACAATTAAAAATGGATTGATCAATTTTTAATTTATATAGAATTGTCATCTAGGAAGATCTAGATACTTATATTAAATGTGCATAACTTTCAAGATTTAAATATATCAATTTCCAATTGCATATATATAAATGTTCCACATGGAATTCTTAAACTTTCAAGACTAGAAATTTGATTTCATTTACATTCAACTCCACTTATAGCTTGCGCTTTCTTTGAATTCTATGAAATTCTTAAGTTCACTTGAATATATATATATATATATATATATATATATTTGATTTCATTTACATTCAACTAGACACAAGTATAGCTCATCATCTAGTTCAAGAATTCTTTGCATGCACATTCAAATGAGCATGTGTATTAGATTATATGGAATTCTTAGGTTCATGTATTGTATGATATATGCATAATTTAAATGTATTTAACCTAGATTGACTTTAAAAATGAACATTTAGAGCTTTAAAGAATTCAAGAACTATCATCTATTTCCAATTGCATTTTTATGTTCTACTTTAAAATATAGCATTAATCTCAAGCATATTTGCATTCAATTTTTTCTATTTCTTGACCTATTTATTAAAGACAAATTCATTTGAACTATTTATTTAAATTAATTACATGTACATGTCCATCTTTTTAAATTTACAAATAGCAACCATTAGATAGTGGACAACATTTTGATTTCACGATGTAAATAGATATGTACAACAAGTGCATTTGAACAAACCATAATTTAAGTTTAAATTGTTAGGGTTAGAAAGGCAGATATCTAACAATTAAATGCAGATTTAAGTAATAAACAGAGTTAAACTAAAAACACACAAAATAAATTATAACATAGAGAATTTAACGTGGTTCACCCAATCCGGGCTACATCCACCAAACCGTAGCCATCCAATGATTTTATTATCCAGTACAAAAACCTATTACAATCTTGTGAATAATCATGTTTTTCATCATACTATAACACCCATTCGAACCCCTTTTTAACAAGCTTAGAAGCTTCTAGATTTTGGGTTCTACAAAATTGGATTTTTCCTTTTTCGTTGATTTTCCCCTTTTTCGATGATGACACAAAAAAGTAGGAGGAAATTTTTCCTCGGGGGCTGCCGCCCCTGAACCCCGGAAAGGATACATGTCGGGGTGTACAGAATACCATGGGCTATACAGTATAGCATGATCAGTCGCCACATACCAACAATCTCCCACTTGGAAACTTATCAGGCTCCACACCAACACAATCTCCCACTTGGAGGTTGATTCTAGAGGACACTGTTGCAATTACAACTCCCACTGGAAATAAGTACCTTGGACCTTGCTGTTCTATTATACTTGAATTCAACCTTGAAGGCCAACTGAAGCTAAAGAGGAGCTCAACTTCTCCCTTGTCACTGCCTTCGTAAACATATCTGCTGGATTAACATCTGTATGTATCTTGTCCAGCTTGACCTGTCCATCCTCCAACACCGACTGAATGAAATGATATCTCAAATGTATGTGTTTTGTTTTAGAATGCAAGGCAAAATTCTTTGCAAGATGTATAGCACTCTGGCTATCTATAAACAAGTAATTTCCAACCTATTGTTTTCCCAACTCATCCATGAAAAGTTGCATCCATATCATCTCCTTTGCCGCCTTTGTTACAGCAACATACTCTGCCTCTGTGGTGGATAAAGCAACCACCTTCTGCAATCGAGAAATCCAACTCACTGTTGTCTCACCAACTGTAAATACATAACCTGTGGTACTCCGCCTGGTATCTATATCCCCTGCCAAATATGAGTCAACATAGCCTTTTAAATCGCATTAGAGCCCCCAAAACATAAACAATTATTGATGTACTTCAGCACTGAGAATCCATTTTACCGCAGATTCCAATGCTCAACTCAGATTACTCAAATACTGCTAACAACTCCTATGCATGTGCAATATCCGGTCTCGTGCATACCATGGCGTACATTAAACTACCTACAGCTAAAGCATATGGTACCTTGGACATTTTTTCTTCCTCCTCTTGTGTCTTTGGACACATATCCTTAGTCAATTTAACATGACTAGGCAAAGGTGTGCTGACAGCTTTTGCATTCTCCATATGAAATCTCTGCAACACCTTTTCAACATAATTAGCTTGAGATAAAAATAATTTTTTGTTTTTCCTATCTCTACAAATTTTCATACCAAGGATTTGTTTTGCTGCCCCCAAATCTTCATAGCAAAAGATTTTGCTAACTGTTGTTTTAGCTCACTTATGTGATCCATGTTAGACCCTGCTACAAGCATGTCATCAACATATAAACATAAAATAATGTAGTTGTCATTATCCAACCTCTTAAAATAAACACAATGGTCAGAATTACACCGTTGTAGCCTTGCTCAGCCATAAAACTATCAAATTTCAAGTACCATTGTCGAGGTGCTTGCTTCAAGCCATATAAACTTTTCTTCAATTTGCACACTAGTTTCTCCTTACCTTTGACCTCAAATCCTTGTGGTTGTTCCATATATATTTCCTCTTCCAAATCACCATGGAGAAAGGTTGTTTTAACATCAAGTTATTCTAAATGCAAATCTTTAGCAGCCACAATACTTAAAACAATACGAATAGAAGTCATTTTAACAACTGGAGAAAAAATATCATCAAAATCAATACCCTTTTTCTGTGCAAATCCCTTTACAACTAATATGGCTTTAAATCTCTTCTTACCTCCATCCTCCTCTTTCAGCCTATAAACCCATTTGTTTGGTAAAGCCTTTTTACCTGCAGGCAACTTGCATAATTCCCAAGTCTGATTTTTCAGCAAGGAGTCCATTTCTTCTTCCATTCCATGCTCCCATTGAACCTTGGTATCCACTTGCATAACTTCATCATAATATTCTGGTTCACCAGCATCAGTTAACAAAATAGTATACAAAGAGGGAGAGAATCTTTCTGGAGATCTACTTATCCTTGAAGATCATCTAACAGGAGTTTGTGGTATTTGTTGTTGTTGTTGTTGCCCAACATAAGGAACCACTAAAACATCATTGTTTGGAATATCATCCAACACTGCATAATCATTTTCTTTCTTCTAATGTTGCAGCAACAAATTTTTGTACAAAACTTTCTCATTGAATATGACATCCCTGCTTCTCACAATTTTTTTATTTTTAAAATCCCATAGCCTATAACCAAATTCATCAATGCCATATCCAACAAATATACATTTCTTTGATTTTGCATCAAGCTTGGTTCTATTTTTAGAATCTACATGTGCAAATGCTTCACAACCGAAGGTTTTGAAAAAAGAATAACTCACCTTCTTACCTTTCCATGCCTCCTCTGGAATACCACAACCCAAAGGATTAGAGGGACCTCTATTAATTAAATAAACAGCAGTGTTTACAGTCTCTGCCCACATTTTTAAAGGCAACCCAGCATGCAATCTCATAGTTTGTGCATGCTCCATTATTGTTCTATTCATGCGCTCAGCCACTCCATTTTCTTGTGGAGTCCTTGGAACCATTTTTTGCCTACGAATACCATTAGAGGAACAATAATATTCAAACTCTTTGTTGCAATACTCACCACCATTATCAGATCTGAGACATTTTAGCTTTTTACCTATCTCATTCTCAACCAAGCTTCTCCATTTTTTTAAAGTTTCAAATACATCAGATTTTTGCCTAAAAAAATAAATCCATACCTTGTTAGTTGCATCATCAATGAATGTAACATAATACAAAGAGCCACCAAGAGAAGATACCTGAGCTGGTCCCCATACATTTGTATGCACAAGCTCCAATTTCTCATCTTTCTTTTGCTTCCCATCCTTGAGAAAACTTACTCTCTTTTGTTTTCCATACACTCAACTTTCACAGAAATCCATATTAACACATTTTAGACCTGGTAAAACATTATTTGAATGAAGTACTTTCATACCTTTTGCACTCATATGCCCAAGTCTATTATGTCACAGTGCTGATTCAGAGTCCACAACAATTGTATGATCTTCTACCTGCTGAACTGCAGCAATTGTTCCTAAACATTGACCTTTTTCTATAACAATTAAAGTAGAAGGAACAGTATGACCTATACAAAAATATAAGGTTCCTACTTTCACACCTTTTGCTACCTTCTTAACTTTGGAACATGCCTTACCTCATGTAGTAGCCAATGATTCCCATTCTGCAACTTAATCTTGATTCTTCCCTTTCCAACAATCTTATAGGGTTCATTATCTCCTAAATAAACCAGCCCAAAATCCCCTTGGACATAATCAAGAAAATAACTTCTATGGGGGGTAGCATGAAATGAAGCCCCTGAATCTAACACCCAAGAATCATCAGCATTATCAAGGGAAAGAATCAAAGCATCCTCATCATATTTATTACTTACCACATTTGCCTCTCTACTTCCTTCCTTTCTGTCTCCTTCTTTATTTTTCTGAGACCAACAATCTTTCTTTAAATGACCCGGCTTAACATAGTACCAGCAATCCCTCTTGTCTCTAGATTGGGACCTTCTGTCCTTTGATTTTCCTCGTGACTTCCCATGATTTTTGAAATTGTTTCCTCTCTCCTTTGTTCTACCCCTACTTTCTGCATTCAAAACACTGCCTGATGTGGATGTTTCACCTGAGCTTTTCCTATGAATTTCCTCGCTCAAAATAACACCAACAACATCATCAAATTTCAATGTAGTTGAACCAGAAATAGAATTGCTAACATCCATTACCAAGCTATTCCAGCTTTCAGGCAAAGAACACAAAATCAAAAGAGCCCTAACTTCTTCATCAAATTTTACTTTTACAGAAGTTAATTCACTGGTGACCGTATTAAACTCATTTAAATGATCAGTAACTTACCCACCTTCTACCATTTTCATATTAAATAAATGCTTCATAAGAAATACCTTATTCAAAATGGAAGGCTTTTCATATAACTTCGCCAGGGTTTCCATCAACTCTTGAGTTGTCTTTGCTTTTGTAATATTGAACGCCACCGATTGTGCCAGGCATAAACGAATACTTCCAACAACCTTTCTATCCAAAATTTCCCAGTCCTCATCAAAAATTTCTTGGGGTTTCTTGGTTTTCCCTTCCAATGGCCACCATAAATCCTTCTGATAGAGATAGTCCTCCATCTGCATCTTCCATAACTGATAGTTTTGCCCATTAAACTTCTCAACCTTCTTACCCTCATCTACCATTACTCCCACTCAACCGTGAGACCTTCCTACAAATGATAATCGAAACACAACCCACTCTGATACCACTTGTTAGGGTTAGAAAGGCAGATATCTAACAATTAAATGCATATTTAAGTAATAAATAGAGAAACTAAAAACACACAGAATAAATTATAACATAGAGAATTTAACATGGTTCGCCCAATCTGGGCTACATCCACCAAACCGCAACCATCCAATGATTTTATTATCCATTGCAAAAACCTATTACAATATTGCGAATAATCACGTTTTTCATCATACTATAACACCCATTCGAACCCCTTTTTAACAAGCTTAGAAGCTTCCATATTTTGGGTTCTACAAAATTGGATTTTTCCTTTTTCGTTGATTTTTCCCTTTTTCGGTGATGACGCGAAAAAGTAGGAGGAAAATTTTCCTCGGGACTGCCACCCCCGAACCCCCCCCGGGGGCCCAGCCCGGCCCCAGACCCCGACAAGGATACATGTCGAGGTGTACAAAATACCATGGGCTATACAGTATAGCATGATTAGTCGCCACATACCAACATAAATAAAGGTACTTGTTCCTTGCTAAATAAATAAAACCATAAACTAATAATGCACGATGTATTTATAGATGTAATGTAAGTGAACATCAAACCATAATAATGCACGTATATAACAAACCTAGATTCAAACCATAAAACATAAATGTATGAATGTGACATGTAAATCATAACAAGTATATATGTGTACCATAAAACATAAGTACAACACATGTGCAAATGTTCAATACATAAATCATAAAAAGTGTCTCCAGCATGTAATAATATGATCTCAAACATGTAATACTATAAAACAAATCTCAAATAGAGGGATGTCTGGTATGAATAGAATCATCAAATCTCTGGCCCGATCTATCCCTTGATCTCTCCCTCGACCTCTCCCTCGATCCATGGATCGACCTCTCCCTCGATCCACAACCTGATATCTCCCTCGATTCATGGACCAATCGCTCTGTTGATCCAAGATGTGTGGATCCATGTCCCGATCCAAGATCTCACGATCTGTGTCCTGAGCCTCGTCCCAACCCCTGCATGTGTTCAAGTACATATATGTAAAATTATCTAAAATTACAATGTACTTGAGTTCAATGTGTTCAAACTTAAACATCAAGTAATTAATTTTTTTATTAAATTTAAATGTACCTCATCTGCATACTGTGCGGGATCCCCATCATGCTCCAAATTTCCAAAGTTTGGAAAATCACCATACTGCTTCAAATTTTCAAGTACAAAATTTCAATCAGGAGTTAAACAACTAGAAGTTTTTAAAATGCATTACATATTTTTTTAGAACACAATTTTATATATGTATTTAAATTATAAATTGAAAGTACCTGTTGTGCCTGCTCGATGGCTCTACCAATGTCACTAAGATCACGAGAATGTAAAGATATCGCAGGGGGATTTGTAGCATGTACAGTATCAGTGGAAAAAAGAAGTCGACCATATGTCCCATGGATAGGATCAGGTGTCACAGTAGCCTCAACATGACCTGTAACATCCTGACGACTACCTGGACAAGCTAAAGGATCAATAGAAACATGATGTGCATGGGATCCTGTAGGCTAATGTGGAATATCTTGAGCTACATTTGCCACCTCGTGGCTCGTATGTGTATGAGGATATCACTGCCTAATAAAGTCAAGTACCCTGTCAAGAGAAATCCCATGGTCCTCACTGATAACCTGATATGTTGCTAGTAAATCCAAAATTGAGAGTCTACACGTATTACGCAGAGTCGTGTGGGTCATATGCTCGACATCTGCAAGAGTAGGTAGATTGGCACTAATAAATGGATCATACGATGCAGATGTAGCCTCAATGGGAGGAAGGTTGATCTGTGGGCGTAATAATTATCTACCAACTCGATCAGATGAAATCTAATCAATCTGCGTCGTAATAGAGGCAATGTTATCAAAAATCTGACTCTGAGTGGAGCTTGTTGCTGCCTCCCCTACTGCTACCAAAACCAAACATTTTGGTAAAACCAAAAGGTTTGGGCCAACTAATGCCCTCTTGTCCACAGGCAGTGGCAAATTTGAAGGCCTAAACTATGGTTTGTCAGAAAAATGGCCTTTACCCTGGCCAGCATGCTTAGGATAAGATGTGTATTCCACCTCTATATGTAAATGAAATTTTGCATATAACTGTTTGACAAAATACAGTGGCAACTCGTCATTGTGAGGTCATCTATGATGTGTTGCCAACCATCTAGGGTATATGAATGGCGCAACAAGAGGATCTTCACACCTCGTAACCACATATCCTCTAATTTTATTTTTTCCTCTATAAAATGGGAACATGGATAACACATTTTCACCTGAAACTAATTTGGCAACTTCTCTATGTTTCACTGTGCTAGTAACACCCCTGGCAAGAGAAAAATAAAATTGCTCAATGTTGATTTCATCATAAGGATTGTATGATCAAATTGTCTCGATCATCTTAATAATCTCATGTCTAATAGTGACTAATCTATCTCAATTAGCCAAATTGGGGGAGTTGTGAATTGTTTGCTCTAAACATTTTAGAGCATTGTCTAATCTAGCAATATTATCCTGAAATATATTTGATCTAGTTTGAGCTTCTCACTCAAAACGAGGGGAATGATGAGATCCCTCATCGTCCATGATATATATAAATAGATAGAGATCTACATATCATTAAAACAAAATTACATGATGAACTAAACAAATTTAAATTGAAAATTTTTCAAAACTAAAAAAATATATATATTTAAATTAAATGTAAATTTTTCAAGTTTCAAAACTAGAAAACATTTTTAAATTTAAATGTATCTAATGAGATCTAGTTCAAACTTTATATATATCTCTATGTGAACCTATTAAATCATAGATACATGTAATATGCAACCAAGAATAAATATGGAAAAAATATATTTATCCTTTCAACCACTCTATACTAAAATTAGATCAAAATAAAAAAATACTCTCCATTACAATTGGTCACATATATAGCCTTTCTTCGTAATCAATTATTTTTTAAATCAAACACTAAATAAAAAGGTTAACATTTCCTTAATTTTTCGATAACTTAAAACATATTAAAGTAATAACTAAAATTCTTTAAAATAAATTCCTTAGGAATAAAATATAAACATTGTACACATGTTTTGTAGGCACAATATCTCCTTTGATATCATCTTTTTCTTTCATGAAAGATGAATTTAGGCCTCGGGAATGCTATGTTTGATTAGAAACCTTGGCCTTGTAAGCATGGAATGACCTTTATTTCATCATATAATTTATTTTCTTCTTCAATGAACTTAACTCAATAGTTCACCTTTTGTAACAACTTAGATAACATAAGAAATTTGACAACTCCAAAGAGACTTTCAATACATTTGTGTATGTACATATATACGTTTATGTGTATGTATGTATGTGGGAGTGCATGTGTACATGTATATACATGTATATATATGTGTATGTGTGTATGTACATATGTATGCATATATATGTATGTGTGTATGTACACATGTATATACATGTATGTATATGTATGTATGTCTATATACATACATGTATACACATGTACATGACATATGTATATATATATATATATATGTATATACATAAATATGTATGCATAAATATATATATGTACATGCACGTGCGTACATATACATACATATATTTATGTACATACATACTCAAGTACATACATACATACACATGTATTCATAAAAATGTACATGTACATACACACATACACATATATGCATGTACATACATATACACGCATACATATGTATATATATATGCATACATGCCATTTATCATTAACATATTATACATATATATGCATGTACATTACATATCACATACATATGTATATATATATATATGCATACATTACATGCATACTACTAATATTTATGGCTATGGAAAATAAGACAAGACAAATACGATGGACATATGGCGCATGTGCATACACAAATATTGCCACGTATGTATATATATATATATATGCATATACATACATACATACACACATACACATGCATTACGGCGTATTTCGTGGCTACCGCTGTATGCGGTTATATATATATATACGCTACGCCACACATGGCCATACATAATTTACATACATACATATACATTATGCCAGGCATTACGGCCGTATACGCGCCATTATTGCGTATATACGCTACGGACAGCATTATGTACATGAATGTATACATGTACACACATACACATATATATGTACACGTGCACGTGCATACATATATGTATACATGTACATGTCCATATGGTGAACTAAAAATTTGGGGTTTTCAATTTTTAATTTATAGAAATGTAAATTTAGGAAAAATGTATGTATGTACATACACATGCATTTACATATATTGTGTACACATGTACATGTATGTACACTCAAGTACATACACATACATGTCCACACATACATACATATACACATGTGTATATGTGTATATTGTAGTTATCATACTAAAATGTATGCTATGCTTCTTGTGTACTCTATAACTTTTCAGTACAGGGTGAGTTGGCTTAAATCTATCCATAATTTTTTAAATCAAAAGGATCTAACCATTGGAATCTAACAAGATTAATGATGTAAGTCTTGTTGTAGGTCAATTAGCAAGGTAGTGTTTATCCCTGACCTTGGTGATGAGTTTCAAATATAAGTGCTACAATTATGGAATTTTACATGGGTGTCTCATATGCCTAGTAGGTATGTTGATTAGGATGGGAGCTAAAAAGTTACATTTAGCCTATTTATGAGATTGAGCTAGCTTAAATCTATCCATAATTTCTTAAATCTCTAGGATCTAACCATTGGAATCTAACAAGATTAATGATGTAAATCTTGTTGTAGGTCAGTTAGAAAATCTCTAGGATCTAACCATTGGAATCTAACAAGATTAATTATGTAAGTCTTGTTGTAGGTCAATTAGCAAGGCGTTGTTTATTCCTGAGCTTGGTGATGAGTTTCAAATATAAGTGCTACAATTATGGAATTTTACATGGGTATCTCATATTCCTAGTAGGTATGTTGATTAGGATGGGAGCTAAAAAGTTACATTTATCCTATTTATGAGAATGAGCTAGCTTAAATCTATCCATAATTTCTTAAATCTCTAGTATCTAACCATTGGAATGTAACAAGATTAATGATGTAAGTCTTGTTGTAGGTCAATTAGCAAATCTCTAGGATCTAACCATTGGAATCTAACAAGATTAATGATGTAAGTCTTGTTGTAGGTCAATTAGCAAGGCGGTGTTTATCCCTGACCTTGGTGATGAGTTTCAAATATAAGTGCTACAATTATGGAATTTTGCATGGGTGTCTCATATGCCTAGTAGATATGTTGATTAGGATGGGAGCTAAAAAGTTACATTTAGCCTATTTATGAGAATGAGCTAGCTTAAATCTATCCATAATTTCTTAAATATCTAGGATCTAACCATTGGAATCTAACAATATTAATGATGTAAGTCTTGTTGTAGGTCAATTAGCAAGGCGGTGTTTATCCCTGACCTTGGTGATGAGTTTCAAATATAAGTGCTACAATTATGGAATTTTACATGGGTGTCTCATATGCCTAGTAGGTATGTTGATTAGGATGGGAGCTAAAAAGTTACATTTAGCCTATTTATGAGAATGAGCTAGCTTAAATCTATCCATAATTTCTTAAATCTCGAGGATCTAACCATTGGAATCTAACAAGATTAATGATGTAAGTCTTGTTGTAGGTCAATTACAAGGCGGTGTTTATCCCTAACCTTGGTGATGAGTTTTAAATATAAGTACTACAATTATGGAATTTTACATGGGTGTCTCATATGCCTAGTAGGTATGTTGATTAGGATGGGAGCTAAAAAGTTACATTTAGCTTATTTATGAGAATGAGCTAGCTTAAATCTATCCATAATTTCTTAAATCTCTAGGATCTAACCATTGGAATCTAACAAGATTAATGATGTAAGTCTTGTTGTAGGTCAATTAGCAAATCTCTAGGATCTAACCATTGGAATCTAACAAGATTAATGATGTAAGTCTTGTTGTAGGTCAATTAGCAAGGCAATGTTTATCCCTGACCTTGGTGATGAGTTTCAAATATTAGTGCTACAATAATGGAATTTTACATGGGTGTCTCATATGCCTAGTAGGTATGTTGATTAAGATGGGAGCTAAAAAGTTACATTTAGCCTATTTATGAGAATGAAAAAGTTTAGACTACCATAAAACTGTGATTGCATATTACCAAGAAATGGATTCGATTCTGAAAGAAAAAAAATGATGGGTATTGTGTCTACAAATTTCTATGAATTGTTAATGCTTCAACTCTATTGGTTTTGTTGAATGCCTTCAGCGAAAGTTGAAGGTTTCAAATTTCATATAAACATTGCAAGTGGTAAATCGGCCCCTCATCTATACTTGTAGTTTGCACTTAACAGACATACTAACTAGAGTAATGTGTTTTCCTACTCTTAAGTGGGTGTTGAATAAATAAAAATCAAATGGTAGTTACATAAACATAGCAACAGGAGACTATGACAGATGATACTCAAACAAACTTTGCCTTGGGTCTTTGAATAGATAGTCCTCCACATTCAAGTGTTAAATATATTAGGAAAAACATATTTCATCTACTTAATAGAGAGATTCTTTATCTGGGGATATGGTTTCTCATCTATTATGGCTAAGCACAGAAAATTTAAGAAATTGGGAAAAAAAGAAGAAAAAAGGAAAATCGTGTTACTGTAACACGCATTAAAAGATAGTAACTGTAGTTAAAAAAAAGTAACATGATACTGAAAAAACAAGCAACATGAGAATGATAGTTCTAACTCGTGTTTCCTAATTATTTCTCATTAGTTGTTTCTCTGTGTTGTCCAAACCATGGCTGAAAAAAATTTAAGAACTTGGTAAACTCGTGAGTCTTTCAGGTTTATGAGTTAATTGCCAAATAACTGGCCAAAAACTCAGTGGCTGCTGCATAAGTCAATTCTGCCCAAAAAAATCTTATATTGTCCAAGAAATGTGTAAGCCATTGATTAACCTATGGTTTTTTATCCTCAAGATGGTTTATATCAAGACATGCATATTCTGGAAAAGGACGATGCCATAGCTTTTTCTGATTCAACCACATTGTTTTGGGTCAAATCTTTATCGATCTATATTCTATTTTTTAGTCTTTACCACCATTTGTTATGGAAGAAGGCTCGCATAAGGATAATACACAATAATTACACAACTTGTTTTCATCATGACAACTTGACAGAATGGAGAGAAGAGGAAACTTTGCATTGCACACATTAAAAGCCAAGAAAAATTAGCAGTCAATGGTAAACAATGTAGAGTCGGCCTTAATGGATGGTGCTGACGACCATTAATTCATAATCGGATCTATGACATATATATAATCCAGTTAAATAATTTGGTATATCCTACTCACTTTGTTGCTTGATAAATGGTGAGAATTGCTCTTCTAAATAGATTTGTCACTGGATATATATTCATATTCTGGTTTCAATTTTATTTAAATTATTTTTCTTTATGTATGTTTAGAAATGGAAGGATTGAAACAACATAAAATGTTGCATCCAAATAGAAGTTCATTCATATGCCCAAGTAACTAGTAATGTGTTTGCTTTACTCAATTTTTAAGGCCATAATGGAAAATAACCTCAATTTCTTCCAAAGAATAGTTTATGCAAGATAAATCAGTAATACCCACGAACTAGATCTGTAATATCTCACTTTTCTCACAAAACCCCAAATTATTAATCCACTAGAGCAAACTGTTTAAACAATGAAATCTGATAATGTTCCAAAATTCATAACCAAATCTATGTATTTCCTTCATCAATATCACATGAGTATCACAAACAACACAAACTTTCATATCTTTCAGCCAATAAAATCGATGAGAAGAATTTCTTTTAACATATCAATGAAACCCTAACACCAAATACATCGAAAAAATCTCTCAGACGAAATAGAACACAAAGAACGTGAATCAAAGAATCCAACAAATGACCTCGGACGGAACCTGGGTATATATGGGTGATGTTGGTCTTGAACTCGGCCGATGAGCTCTCACCCTGAACCCTTTCACCCGAGCATTCAAAATGGTTGGGCTAGTTTTTTTTTTTATCTCGACATTTTCGGTCAACACATTTTTGGCCGAGAAGGTTTCGATCGAAATTCACTCGGCTAAAAGAGTGTCAACACGTAGGCGCCATGTCACTGCCCCATGGCTTTGGCTGAAAACTGGTCGGCCGAAATTTATCCAGTCGGATTACTTTATTTGCCCGAAAGTGTGACACAGTTTTGTGCTTTTACCCACAAGGACATATTAATGACAAAAAATCTTAGTCATTTTAGTCGCCTGTAAGTTTTCTCCATTTTATCCAAACATATATGTTTTTCCTAATAGAGTACAATCCAAAAGCATAGAAACACACACATTAACTAAAATTTTCTAAATGTCTATTTTGATATCTCTTATCAATATAGTTTAATTTTTTAATCATTTAATTTACCGTAAACAACTCATAATTTCATTAATCTACTTGAAACAATTGATTTATTCACACTAAGGACATCCACATCCTTTATGGAAAACACCTACCTATGTAGGTTACTAATTGTTGACTAGTAGATAACATTCCTTATTTGGCTCTAATAAGTTCTTTCAATCTTAGCAATATACAAGAAGAGTACAAGTAACATTCACTAGATAATATTTTTAACTCTTAATTCACATTTTGATAAGGTCCCTTTACAAGATCTTAAGTTTAATTACTAACAATGGAATTATTTAATCATCACATTAATTGATTCCAAACCATCATATTTTAGTTATTTCTTCTCACATATTTTTACTTTTGACTTGATTATTAACACTCTTATTATTTTGCTTGCTATTTTAGGCTCTAAACAAGAAAACATACTAGTTTAATCATGATTATAATTCTCTTTAAAAAAATTTAAGGATCATTAATTGCACAAGTGCTTAAAGGTAAATTTATAGTTTTTCCTATCAATTCTAGATAGAAATTTGATTTTGACCACTTTTCTAACTTGAATCTACTATGTAGCATAAAGCTTTAATCATTAAGATATGTTAATACTCATGTCATTTTACCTATGAATCGTAAGTTATTTAACTTTAGGATTTCACAACTTTAGCATATGCATTATATCTTATGTTAAACCATGATTTTTTATTGGAAGGAAGGTCTAGGGAGGTTTATATGTTATCAATGTTCGTGGTCCAGGTTCAGGATTGATTTGAACCCATTCTTAAGTTGCATTTAATTATCATTACAAAGGATCAAAGGTTAGGTTCTTCAAAATTTACGTCCTCAATTTTCCTTTTATCAATTCTTTAATTTAAAATTAGAGGTTCTTCCAATGCATACATGATGGAAATTAAAAGGTTTTTAGTTTGGTACACTTTTTTGATCACATAGTTTATTTGTAAGTGAAACTTAGGGAAATATTACCTAACAACCAAGGTTTACAACATGCTAGGCATATTTATGGGTCAATGAATTCTTCTTTTTAAGATTGACTGGAGAAATTTTAGAAATTTCCTATTACAATATTTTTAGTTTAAACTAATAGTGTTCAACTATGTTGTTTTTAATTTAAACATTAAACCTATCATCATATTTTTCAATAAACAACTTAACTATAAGTTTCATTTTAAACCTTTCATAAGGTTCACTAGAAGAAATCATTAATTAATTCTCTCAAACTACTTGCTATGTTGAACCTACATTAACAAAATGATTTAAAATTGAACCCAATGTTCAACAATAATTTATTTAATTAATTTAGGTTATACTTCATCACCCACAATAATTTAAATACATCAAGTTTTCTATAAGTTCTAACAATTTCCTTTCAAGGACTAAGGTCGCAATGGTGGCTAAAAGGGTTTTACTTTAACCTCCCTTAAACAATTGAATAATAAATTTAAACTTTTTGTCAACATTATTAATGTCCTTTTAGGGACTATGACTGCAAGGTGGCAAAAATTTATTGTTCAATAATCTAGATATTATGACACTTTACATTATTCCCCTAGCTCATTAGGTTCCTATTAACCGTATTTAATATCATCACTTCCTTTTTCCAAATTTTGTGATGGGGAGTGTAGAATGGTTATGAATATTTTCTCTAATAACTATTATTAAATCAACTATCATATTTTACTGACATTCGCGTCGTCTATATGAATATGAAGCTCTTGTTAGTTTGGTCTTCACAAAATTTGTTTCTTTTGATTAATCATTACTAGCTACTCACCCCATAAGGTTAAATTTAATTAACAATTATTTTAAAAATTTCCAACATAGGTTAATTGTATTTTTTTTATTTCAATATTTTAATATAAGGTAAACTCACAAAATTTATTAATTCAACTTTCCACTTTGAAGGTTTAATTATTACAAGAATTTTCACATGTTGTCAACATATGCAATAGCTAAGACCCATCTTATTCCCAAAGCACCCAATGTTGCAACCTGGCTCTGATACCTAATGTCATGCCCACATTTTAATGTGGAGATAACACAAACATCACATTTTTTTGTTCAAACTTAGGTTTACAACTTAGTGCGATCCTGACAAGCCACCATTGCACAACACAATTACTAAGGTCTAACATTATTTGACATGATTATAATGATAGAAAATCAACACATAGCTTAATTAGTTATAAGTTCTTGTTGATTGACACTCTTAATCAAGTTTTATTTGATAGTTGGCTTTAATCTCTTACAAATATGAAATAGGGATATTGTTATCAATAATGTCATTACTCAAGTGGTACTAATTTACAACATAAAATATATATACCTCCTCATCCCCTTTCTTGAGAAGGGCTTCATCATAAAAATTACCTGGATTAAATTAATTTTACCTTTACTTAATAACTCCCATAATAGGGGAACTAACCACTACATGATTGGTTTTAGGATCCTTCATTTCCCTTTTGCTTAAATAATAACCTTGGATCTCATTACCCATTTCAGTCATTTAAAACTGAGTCCTTAAATTAGCTCCACCTAAATAACTAATAAATTTTACATTAATTAATTTTGGATATAGTTTGATGCAAAACTCGAGGTGAGTTAACATATTCCTTCTTACCACCTTAATTTTAAATGGAATTTGTTTCATTTCAAAAAAAATCATTTGATAAGATATCGCTAGTCCACACTTACATGTTTACCAAACTATTCTAGAATATCAACTTAACTATTTTGATATTTCATTTGATTCACCTAAGCAAGGCCTCTTTCTTAACCCCATTAGACAATTGATTTATGAAGTAATTGTAATAACTTTCACCTTCTTCTTTTATTTGTATACCATAGGGCTAATTCAACCTGAATAATTTGATAATGTTTTAACCTATTTTCAATTAATTAAATAATTAATTTCGTAGAGTTCAAGTGCTTAAGTAGACCTTTTAGTTTTATGCACAACCGAGGAATCCAATTTAACCCATTAGACCTCACTTAAATTAACTTTGAATCTTAAGGTCACTTTATTAAATATTCTTGTTTGGTCTTCAATTTAAATCCCCCTTTATAACCCTTAGTTATAAATTTATCAAGCATGTCAATCTATTATTATGAATAATTTTAATGAATCCTTTGATTTATTATTATTATTAATCTATTGACAATAAGATCACTTATTTAAATTGATAATCTCCTTTTGTTAAAAAAGGTAAAATAATTTGTTAAAACCCATTTAAATAATCAATATTCTTTTTTAACAATATTTTATCCAATATTTAAACCCTTCATCATAATTTTATGTATTTTAGTATTTAAGTTTCTACAATAATTATAAAATAGTTCATTCCACATCTTGTGATTTTTTCTAAAAATTAACCCATAAATAGTTATTTAAATATTACAATAAGTGGTGATATCATGCTGTAAGAGTTTACTTAAATATTAACTTACATGAATGTTTTTGATTTATTGAAAAACCCTCCATTAATTTAGTTTAAATAAGATTTTAAATTGAACAGAAAGGTAATATGTTGAGCATTCAATCTCAATCTCATTAATTGGATGAGATTCAATCTCAACCCTATATTTTAGGGCAATCACTTTTGAAAACCCTCTCTCATAAAGCAAACTTATTAAAATGTTTATCTCTCATTTTCTCATTTCCCTATTATTTTTGTTGCAAGTTGAAGAACATTAGAGATTTTATCTTTGTTGCATGACTCCATTTGATTTATTCTTTCATAGATGGTAACGTCCATTCATTTCTTCTTGCTTTAAGTTTTTATTGTATATATTTTTAAAACCCACATTCTTTGTTATGTCTTTACCGATGGTCGAACACTGTTGTGGGTCGAGGTTACAAACACCCAAATTGCTCATAGTTTACATGCTTCTGGTCAAACCCCAATGTTATTGTTTTACCAAAACAAAACAAAAAACGTACTATTACCTGTAGAATTCTGCATATTTTGTTTGTAGGAGAAGGAATTTTATTGATCTATTTATTTTATTCATCATGCATTGTTTTTTTTTTAAATTTACTGCTCAACATACAGAAAATAAACTGTATGAAATACATAAATTTTCATATTGTTATTGTAGAGATTTCATAAATAGAAGACAATAAAATACATCTTTATTTTTTTCATTTTTCAAATTGCAAAGATTACATAAATTAAAGGCAATAAAAATACCTTTTTTTCCCTGTTTTCATTGGAAACAAATCTGTACAGGAATAAGTGGGGATGGCGGCCTCCCATAAGGGAATCGCTTCCCTTTTAATTTTTTATTTATTTATTTAAAGATTTTAAACCTCTCTTTTTTTTAATTAATATAAATATTAATATTTTATGTTAGTTAAGATAAAATATATTAATTATGTATATATTTTATTTTTGTATTATATATATATATATATATATTCAATGTAGTATATATATCAAAGATTCATATATATATGCATTTAATATATGAAATACATGTATACATATTATATGCATTTAAATTTGACAATAAGGTGGTTATTTCCCCCCCTCATGCAAAAATTATCACTCTACTTAATAATAGCTTTATATGATTTGACTAAATAGAATCTACAAATGCTTAAGGGCATATTTGTGTAGGGTTAAACTGCTTTTTATAATAGCTAACTTGACATCATTGCTAACATTAAATGAACACATTCCTTTTAACAAATACAAAAGTGAAACATAATCATTTGTTCAACTTTCATGAACATTTCAACTCAACATTTATATTTGCAACATACAAATAAATTTCTTCAATGGAACTCATAATGCCTCTTCTTTGTTATCACATGTTACAAACATTTTATGATTATTTAAAATACTAAAGGATTATGACTTCTCATATAACTAGTTGTACCATTGTAAGAGCTCTTCTTTTTTTTTCTTTAGATTCATCTCATTTTCCACCATGAACACCTCACAATATTTTCCTTTAAAGTTAGAATGCAAAAGCCATCATTTATATTATGAATAAATATCAAATTTCTTTCTTTATAAACAAAACCTCAAATAGAACAATAAGAAATGAGCTTCTCATTTTGTTATATTTTGTCACAACATTTATAGAGAACGCCAACAAAAAAATAAGGGTTTGCTTTCCACCCAACCATTATGGCATCATGAAGCCTCATGGGCTCTAGCCATACCCCTGAGCAAACACTAAAAGATTACCAAATGATCTTGGTAGGGAAGCTATAATTAAATTATTCAGTATTTGTAAATACACTCATTTTCAAAGAACCATTCTAACCCAAGAACCTTCTTATCACTTATTTCATCAACTACAACAATTAGAGAAATGAGGACTTAGCTTTCTACATCATAGTAGAGATGTAGTTTCCTCCATGTTGCTCTCTTTGAATCCTTCCCTCTTCCTTTTATCCATAGCTCTCAAACTTTCCTCTTAAATTCCAAGTATGAAAACAAAACCAAAGGAAAAATACACTCTTCAAACTCTAAAAAAAAAATGACTAAGTTCCCCCAAAAGAAAAAGAGAACCCCCTTTTACCAAAAATTTGTGAGCTTTTAAAGAATTCAATACTTCACACTTTTGAATGAGATGATAAGTGTCATCATCTCATCCAATCTCAATTACCTCACCATAACCCAAGTTGCCCGCCAAGTCCTCTCCTTTATTAAAGAGGTATGGTGCACATGCATGTCCTTATTTTTTTTCCAATTCCTTTTCAATAAATGAGAAGGAAGACCAAAGGGGATGGGGTCAGGTCAAATCAATATTTTCATCCCCAAAATTCGTCACTTCTTTTCAAGGCCATAAATAAGGTATGGGCAAAGTTATGACAAAAAAAATCCCCCAATCCATAGGTACTATACTTAGGAACTATAAAATGCAATAAATAACCAATTTATGGCCTTTTTTATCCTCATAAAGTCACGTCCAAACTTGCATCCGAATTTTAACTCTTTACACACCACTTGCAACTAAATTGATATGATTTTACATTTACTTAAAGCATAAAACACATCTCACACATAAACACCACATTACCCATTAACCATAGACCTTAGCTCTCCAAATATTTCCTAGATTCTAAGGTCGTATTTAGAAACTCAAAGTAACTAAACCCCTATACTCACTTGATGCTTAATATTAACCTCACATTAACTCACTTTTTATTATATGTGGTCACATTCGAAAACTTCAACTAAGAGACATATTGACAAGGGTTTGAATTGTTTCTCCCTTCTTCCTAATGACACTCATCTCTTAGGCAATTCTAAACACATGGTCTAGGGTTCACGGGAGTCACCTACTCCTATTTTCAATAAAATTCAATTCAATAGGTCAGTGCATAGAAATATATTCATATGTATAATCTCTATCTCCTTTGATGCAGAATAAGAATTCAAATCTATCTCTAACAATAATGAAATCCAACCTTAACTTAATTATTCAACTATATTATCTAATGGATTCTTGAACAATTATTTATTACTAAATATCATTACACAAGTCGATAACAAATTAATATAACTTACCTTGTTAGCTTACCTTGAGCATCCTCATTCTCAATTAGAGTTGTTCCAATTTATCATTGACGATGTTAGAAATGTATTCCATTGAATTTCTTCATGATCTACAAGGGTCTTGTTTCATCCCCCAAGCATTACCCCTTTCCATAGAACATAAAACATATTAGTGAATCATTTGAACTAAATGCATTTTATTCTTTTTCCTATATTAATTTAAATATGCTTATCTTATGATGCTTGTAAGAATCTAAATTTGCATAATTCCCATTCTTTCCTATCGAATTGTCAAGACACCTTTAATAAGAACATTTACTACCATCATCATTTAACTAAGTTAAGAAAAAATTAGAATGTTAAGCATGTAGTTGAGCGCACCCATTGATGTTCTCTTATACTTTCAATTTTTGAATATATAACTCTCTCAATTTCACATACACACTCTCCTTAATAATATTCTAAGGTAATGAAAATTAAGGATTTAATCATTTTTCCCATCAACATTTTCAATGCTATATTATATTTAAACAATATTGATCAAAATATCGAATAATTCATTAATCTAATATTATTGGTCTTTATAAAAAGATCACAATGGTCATAGATAGGGTTGGGCCTTGCATTTAGTTTTTATAAAATTGAATATTTTAATAAATTGAATATATTTAATTTTATAAAATTTTATATTTTAATAATTGAATATATTTAATTTTAAAAAAATTATATTTTAATAATTGAATACATTCAAAAAATTGTAAATATATTTTAAAATGGATCTTTTAAATATATTATTATAAAGAAATATATTATATATAAAATTACATAGCAAATAATGCATGTTTCTCAAATATTTATTGTATTTTGAATATCTTTTTTCTAATTAATATAATAGTTATAATAATATTCTTAAGAAACTAATATTTAGTTTTAATAAAATTCATCTTCCAATCATATTAGTGATATACTAAAGACTTTTCTTTATACTTTTTAGATTAATTAAATTAAATGCACACACCACTTTTCTTAATATTATTTAAATTAAACAAATAAAATACACAAAATTTTGTTGATGTTATTTAGGTTAACTGAATTTTTTTATTCTAATGTAAAAATATTTAAATATTTAATATAAAATAAAATTTAAAAATATTTAAATATTCTAAAAAAATTGTTTTGATTATATGGGAAAAGCAAGTTTTGAAGGGACCCAAAACCCTTCACAACAAAAGATACAATGTTGTTAGAAAGGATTTTCAAAAGGCCACCAACATCAACCCAACATCCAAAAAACACAACAGAGTGGGTGCTAGACTAAAATATTCTAAAAAATTGTTTCTATTAATTTAAGTTGAATATTAAAATGTTGATATCTTTATAAATTAATGTTATAATTTTTGATAAAAAAAAAAATTTAATTTCTAAATTTTCAATTTGAATTATAATAAATCAAGATAATTGATTACAACTTGGGATTGTGCAATGCTTGTTCGTGATGTCAATCCTAGAGCATGCAATGCCTTTGCACTTCCTAGAGCATCACTATTCGCTACGTGTATAGCAAGATAACACAACATAACGAGGGCTGGCAGATGTGCCTCATTATCATCTGATTTCAACAATCCTACAAGCGGGGGCACACCACCTAACTCAATTATCCCCTTAGAGTGTTCAGTGTGTAGAAAATTGGTGGGGTGAGCAAACTTTGATAGCGTCATGGTAGCCTCTGCATGCACATAAGCCTCTATGTGACCCAATAGCTTCACAAGAAGGGTAAAAGCATAAACTTGTATCACACTTTATAAAAGAATCGGCCAACAGCAAAAAAAAAATGAACTTCAACCACATAAAAGTGGTCTTTATGTTTTGAATTTCAAAATGATGTAAACTAATGAAATGTAGAACTCTTGATGAAGTTTATTCCTGTAATTTTTTAGATTTTTTAAAAATTATTTTCATTATTTTTTTATCAATTTAAGAACAGATTTTGGAATGTTGGAAATTTTAAAAAAGTGACGTTCATGGGACGTCAAGAAACAAATTGAAAAAACTTCATTTTTTCCTGAATTTTTTTCTTCAAATAGGTAACTTCAATATCTAGTGCATGAAAAAAAAAAACAAATTTTGATGTATATTTTTCTCGTAATAATGTTTTAAAGTCAAACTTGTCAAAATTTGACAGATTTCATTGGAAGTCAACTATTGTTATTTTTTTAATCATTTTCAGAAAACAAATTATACCCTTTTGAAGAGGACTCTCTCCTCTAGTGCACCATATATATATTTTTTTAAAATAATATGTTTTACTATTTTTTTTAATTTCTAATCAGCGTCTTAAATAACTTTAACAACCTACTTGCATTATTTTAAAAATAAAATATATTAAAACTAATCAAAATATTTAAAAAATGTATATTTGGATTCACCACTCCAAGCTGTACAAAATGGTATTTTTCTTTTTTGAAGAAATACTCTTTTAAAGATAAATGTTTCTGAAAACTCTAAAAAAAAGGTGAGTTGGCTGCCAAGTAGGAAGCCAATTAGATATGTTCAGTCGGACCTATTTCGGCCATGCAGGTTTTAGCCGAAACCCTCTCAACTAGAACCTACTCGACCGAAACATGACCAGCGGACAGGTGGTCAGTCGAATTTCTTTAGGTCGAAAACTGTCTATATAAATATTTTAAAAAAAATTTCAACTCAATAAAATTCAGTAAAATACAAAGGAAGGCATATTTTGACAAAGGAAGGCTTATTTCGACAAAAGAAGGCTTATTTCGACAAAAGAAGGTTTATTTTGACAATTTAGAAGGCTTACTTCGACAAAAGAAGGTTTATTTCGACAATTTAGAAGACTTATTTCGACAATTGAAGGTTTATTTCGACAATTTAGAAGACTTATTTCGACCAAAAAAATGTATTTGGACAATAAGAGAGTTATTTTTGAAGGTACATTGATCTTCAACTTATAATTGATTATGTCACTCTTTTCATGAGTACATTTGAAATTTGTTTTCACTATTTTTCATTTGAATATGGTTGAGAACTAGGGCTATTAGGTTATGGTGTACACATGTACAAAGACACACAATTTTGGATCATTCAATTGCACCTACAAACTTGTACTATGAAATTTGTAAAAATATGTTTAACTTCACCTAGTGTGTTTTAGATAATCATTAAATGTATCATGTGATTCAAAGCTACTTCTCCCTTAAATTTATACATGGAATTGTTGCATCTTATGATGATATTTCTTCTACATGTCATGATGATTAGATATGTCCATAGAGCCATGTGTTCTTTTTATATCCTTCCTTATTTTATACATTATGATGTGTTTCACATGATCACCATTCTCCCATAGCTCATGTGAGACCTATCAATAAATTCATTTAGATATATACCTTTCATGATGCTTGGAATATGTAAATTGATGATCTATTTTGTTAGCCTAGATCATGTATGCACATTCATGCTTAATCATCTTTTCTTACATTACATGATGATATTGAACTTACCCATGACATTTAGAGAAACCACCTAATATGAGATATATGAATTAAATTCTTAGATTTCATTATTATTGATCGCCAATTCTATGTTCTTTAATTTTTGTTAGATTAATTAATTTTGTTAATTCGGTTTTGATTTAGATTAATCTATATTAATTAATATAGGCTGATTTTTGTTAGATTATTTAATTTGATTAATTTAGTTTAGATTTAGATTAATTTAGATTAATTAGATAAAGTTGATTTTTGTCAATTAGATTAGAATAGATTTTGTTTGTCAATTTTCGTTAGCTAGATTAATGTTATTTTCCTTTCTAGTTTAGATTTGATTTTGTTGCTAATCTTTGTTGACTTGAATTTTTGTTGCTTCACATGTCAAAGACTTAAAATGAAAACTTAAACTTTCATTTGTCGAAGACCAGAGGCTTAAATTACTAATAAGTGGTTTTGGAGAGCTCAACTTAATTTCCTTTATTTTAAGTGTTTGTTTTCACATCTAGAATAATTAGGGGGGGTTAATTTTTCATGAGGTGGTAGGTTTATGCTCTCACCTTGTGCAAACTTGGTGATTAGAAGCCAGACCCATCACTTTCTTTTTGCTTTCATATGGGGGGTTAATGAACTAGTATTTTATGTGCTTGAGATGGTAGGTGTATGCTCTCACCTTGTGCAAACTTGGTGATCAGAAACCAGACCCATCATTTTTGTTGTGTTAATCCCTTAGAGGGTCTGCCTCCCAACTTGTGAGATAGAATGACCCAAGCAGTGCTTTGTTTTGGTTCGCTATATAAATTTTTGTGATCGTTGGGAAAGTCTTCAATCACTTGGTGAGGATGTCCTATGTTGAAAAGTGCCACCCCTAGTATCCATGAACGTCAAAATCCTTTCTTAGGAAGGGACTGGGAGGCCTCTTAATTGAACTAATATTTCCGCATGTATAGGCACCAGTATTTCCCCGAAACACAAAATAAGAACCATTTGTTGTAGCAGCCCAAATCCTTTTTACTTGTTGGTGCAGGAGGTCGAACCTCTAAAGCCGCCCTACATTCCACTATTCATTGTAGAGAAAGAAAATCCCTCAAGGTCTTCGGATCTTCAGAGGTGAAGAGAACTTGGTGTGCTTGTGTCATGTAAGAGGGAGCCAGTGTCACCAAGATCTCTAGTTTTCCACTTTGTTTTAGTGTTTGGAGAAATCCAAGTAGGGACTCAGCAAGTAGTATCCACTTTCCAGCCTAGGTTGTGCTTGCTTACAAGTGTTCTCAAAATTTGTCAATACCAGTGAAACAATTTTGGGACTAACATAAGCCCCTACTCAGACGTTCTTTGATTTTATATCAGAGTCACTCAAAAACTTTATGTTTGTTGTGTTTTGTGTGTGTGTTCAAACAAACATTGCCAATACAAATCAAATGCCACACCCAAAACTTACAACATTTTAACCTTGAAATGAACTAGGCCTACATATCCAAAATGAGCTTAACCTTTAATCTATTTAGACCAAGGACTTGCTCACCTCATTTTTATCATTGTCCATTCATCCATCACCTCATCTTTTTGCATTAGACATTACCCATAGGTCAAATTTTTAGGTCATCAATTTAGCTTGCATAAACCTCTTGATTAGGAAGTTCATCAAACTTAGACTAGACCATGTAGCTTCAAATTTGAATTTATTGACCTTATCTTTTAGAAAACAATCATCCTAGTCCTTTGTCATTTAGGTTGGTTCCTTAGCTCATCAGTCTAGTTTGAGACCACCTTGTCAACATATCCTATCAGTATTATACCCAAGGTCATTGATAATCATATTAGTTGTTATTCCTATCTTAGTTTGATTAGCAACCGTATCTTTGGTTTTCTAGAGGTTTTAGTCTTCATCCTGGGTCATAGTACTCCATCCCTTCATCTCACATCTTGCATACCCTATTCATAGACATACTTCTAATTTTGATCATTGTGACATTACCTTATTCACACCTTGACTATTGTCACCTTGACTCTTAATCGTGGTATCATTAGTAGGCATCCCTATATCTTCAAAAATACAAAAAATGTAGCTAAGGTTGCATACCTTAGGCTTAAGTCATACCTTTGCATTTTCATTTTCTATACTTCACCTCACCACCATGTCTTCAATTCACCTTGGTATGCTCCATAATCAAATTGAATACCAGTTACTCCGCAATGGTCAATAGCAACAAGCCATAGAATTCAAGAGACAATGGATCAATTCTCCATCCCAATCACCCACAGTCTCAACTCAACCATCCATCTACCCATCTTACCAACAATCCATAAGCTCTAGTCCTCCATCCACCTACCATCAATATCAAGAGTAACTTGCCATCTATCCACAACAAACGTCTATTAGTCATTTCTATCCTAACCTTGACAAGGGAAACCAACCTTCCAATAATTTCTTCCAAGCCTCCACATCCTATCCTAGTTTATCATCCCTCAACCCATTCCAAGCCTCCACATCCTATCCTAGTCCATCATCCACTAATCCATTCCTATTCACTCCATCCCAAGCTACATTTAGTTATGAAAATACATTTGGTCATGGCCTCCAAAACCACATCACATTGCCTACACCTTGGGATATATGTCGAAAAGAAATTCCAAAGCATGACATCATAGCTTCACCTTCATGTCAAGATCAAAGTATTCCATCCCATGACCCCATCCTTAAGTCCATCCAAGAAGTCCTTCTAGATGATCATGTCATCTAAAACACGCATATTTTTTACCAAGATCGTACCCTTGAACATGAAGTCCACAATGATCCTCTCATCGACCTTTATACCATCCATGATCAAACATTTGAAATTGATCCTATCCAAACTCCAAACACTGCCATTTCCCAAAATGAGACACTTACTGAGCCTTTGGACACATAGATGATCTTCCCCTAGAACAAGAGTCTTCTACATATATGATCTTGCCATGAGTAGTCCTTGTCATAAGATTGATGCCAACATTCCTTCCATCCACACTATAAACCATCATTGGCTTTAAAACAAATGAACAATAGTTAGTGTTTTATTTATGCAATATTAACTACATTTATTGAAAGCATGTGTGTAAATTTGTATGTAGGTGAATTCAAATTTGAGTGCAATTTGTGAAGGCGAATCCAAGGAATAAATCAAGGAAGTATGATCAAACAAGAGAGAAGAAGAGAAAAGTGGGTGAAGGAACATCTACTGAAGAACAACTCATGGAAAATATTGATTACCAAGGTGACGTACAAGTACAAGAACAAATTGAGCCTAGTAATAGAAATTTTTTATATGGTATGGAAAATCTGATGGAGATGTATGAGAATTCTCTTTTCAATAATATTTCATCTGAAGATATGTTATTTGAAAGCACAGTAAAATTACACTCTAAAAGAATATGGGATGAATTTTTTGAAGATAAATCTCTAATTGGAAGAGCACAGTTAGTTGCAAAGTTATTTAGACGAAAAGAAATGACCCCTATTTTGGAGTTGTTAGGGGTTGATAATAGGAAAAAGTCATCAGGTTCATTAAAACAAATAATTGTTGAAAACTTGCAAGAAGCATTGACTTGTATTGAAAACAAGAGTCGAGCTAGTGATCCAAGCGTTGCACGTAAAGCATTGATGACTGTAATCTATATATATATATATATTATTCAAGTACCTGGCATGCCTCCTCGATGGCTCTACCAATCCCACTAATATCACAAGAATCCAAAGACACCATAGGGGGATTTGTAGTTGGTACAATATCAGTGCCAAAAATAAGTTGACTATATGTGCCATGGACAAGGTTAAGTGCCCTAGTAACCTCAGCATGATCTAAAACATGTTGAGGACCTGGACAAGCTATAGGATCAATAGAAACATGATGCACATGGGATCATGTAGGTTGTTGTGGAATATCCTATGAAGTTTCCACCCCGTGGCTCGTATGTATACTTGGATATCATTGTCTAATAAACTCATGTACATGGTCAAGAGGGATCCCATGGTCCTCACTGATGACCTGGTAAGCTGTTAGTAAATCCAAAACAGAGACTCTACACATATTACACAGAGTCGTGCCGCTCATATGGTCGACATCGGAAGGAGTAGGTAGATCGGCATGAATAAACAGATCATAAGATGTAGATGTAGCCTCAGTGGCAGGAAGGCTAATCTGCAGTCATAATAAGTATCTACCAACTCGATCAGATGACATCTAATTGATCTGTGTTGTAATAGTGGCAATACTATCAAAAAATTTGGATCTAGTGGAGCATGTTGTTGATTCCCTTGTTGCTGCTAATTCCAAACATTTTGGTAGAACCAAAAGGTTTGGGCCAACTAATGCCCTCTTTTTCATGGGTGGTGGAAAATCTTGACGTCTAAACTCAAGTTTCTCAGAAAAATGAACTTTACCTTGGCTAGCATGCTCGGGATAAGATGTGTAGTCCACATCTATCTATAAATGAAACTTTGCATATAACTACTTGACAAAATATAGTGACATCTCATCATTGTGAGGCCATCTATGATAAGCTGCCAACCATCTAGGATATATGAATGGCGCAACAAGCTCATCTACACCCTTGTCACCATATATCCTCTAATTCTATTTTTTCCTCTATAAAAAGGGAACATGGTAAACATATTTTCTTGTGAAACTAAATTTCCATCATCTCTCCATTTCTCTGTGCCAATAACACTCCTGGAAAGAGACGAATAAAACTGCTCAATGTTGATATCATCATAAGGATTGAATGATTGAAGTGTCCCAATCATTTGTAAAATCTTGTCTCTAATATTGACTAATCTATCTTGATTAGCCAAATTAGGGGAGTTGTGAATTGTTTGATCTAAACATCTCAATGCATTTTCTAATCTACCAATACTCTCTTGATATAAATTTGATCTAGCCTGAGCATGTTGCTCTGAACGAGGAGAATGGTGAGATCCTTCATCAACCATAATATATTTATGTATATATAAAAATAAAGAGATCTGCATATCATTAAAACAAAATATATGATGTTAAATTTTTTTATCAAATTTCAAAACTAAAATATATATTTAAATTACAAATTTATCAAGTTTCAAAACTAAAACATTTTTAAATTACAAATTTATCAAGTTTTGAAAAAAATTAAAACATTAAATTAACTTTATAGATCTAATGAGATAGAAAGTTATAGATCTATGAAATAGAACCTTCTACAACTTAGATCAACATAAGAAATGACAACTCCAAAGAGACTTGATATATGTATATATGCATATATGTACATATATGTTGAACAATATGTATATATGTGTACACATGTACATGTATGTATGTATATATGTGTACATGTATGACATATGTATATATATACATACATATATGTGTGTGTATAAATATATGTATGTACGTGTACATATACATACATATATTTATACATACATGCATACACATATGCATGTACATACATGTACATATACATATACATATACATACATACACATATGTATACATGCACACATATACACGTGCATACACATATATGTATACATACATATACATACATGTACATGTATATATAAATACATACATACACATATGCATACATACATACATAGATATACATATATGTACATGTAACTACATATACACATGTACATATATATACATGTATGTATATATACATACATACATACATATATACATATACATGCATGTACATACACACACACATACATATATGCATGCATACATACACACATACACATATATGCATACATACATACATATACATATATACATACATATGTGCATATGTATACATATACACATATGTATGCATACATGTACACATGCATACATACATACATATACATACATACATATACACATGTGCATATACATAAGTATGTCTATATACATACATACATATATACATATACATACATGTACATACATACACACATACACACATACACATATGCATACATACATACACACATACACATATATGCATACATACATATATACATATGCATATACATACATACATACATACACATATGTATACATACATGTACACATGCATACATACATACATACATACATACATACATACATACATACATACATACATATGTACGCACATACACACATGTAAGATTAAGATCAAGGTTATTTATTTAGAGTTAGGTTTGGTAAGGGTTACAACTTAATTAGGGTTTGATTAAGGTTCAACAATGGTTAGAGATCAATCAAGGTTGGGTAAGATTGAAATAAGGTTAAAGTTAATTTTAGGGTTAATGTTAAAGTTCAAATAGGGTTAGATGAATGGACAAGGGGTAGATTTTATCTTATCATTTGTGCACTCATTGAATATGACAATTTGCTACATAATATAGGTAGTAAGAAACTGTTTTACTACCACAATTTGTTTTTTCTCTCTTTGGAGGGTTTGTAGGATAAACATATAGCATTCTTAATTCTTCTCTCTTCCTCTCTTGACTATTATTTAATTTCTAATCAAGTAGCATAGTACAATTTCTTATTTCATAAATTCTACAAGCTTAGGCTTGAATTAAGAATCAAACACTGTTGTATTTGTAGCAACATTGCTACATTAGTGCAATGATTGTATATGCATATTCTTTGAATCTAAACTCAGCTCTAAAAGTTGTCTTTCATTATCTAGTTGAGCATAGATCATCTAGATTTGAACATACATAAATGAGTCAATTAATCAAATATACATTGTTTGTTTTTAGCAACCAGTATAACAGTTCTTATGTTTTATTTTGGGATTCTTTAAGAATCCCTTAATTCTTACCTGCTAATGGTATATTTTGTAGATACATACCTCAAGAATGAACTTAGCAAATGATGTTAATCTAGAATAATTTGTAATGACTAAGGATGAGAAAATTATTACCTGCTAATAATATATTTTGCAAATACATACCTTAAGAATGACCTTAGCAGATGATGTTAATCTAGAAGAATTTGTAATGACTAAGGATGATTTTTCTGGAGCAGATATAAAATAGAAATGCCAACTCATATTGAAATGTTGGAAAATTTAGTGATTGTCTCATATGAATTGAATTTAATGAGGGGTTTGAAGTTTTTTGCTTGAAATGGAGCAAATAATGTTAATCTAGAAGAATTTGTAATGACTAAGGATGAGTTTTCTGGAGCAGGTATAAAACAGAAGTGCCAACTAATATAGAAATGTTAGCATTTACTAATTGTCTCATATGACCTAAACTCAATGAGGGGTTTGAAATTTTCTGCTTGCATTGGTGGGGAAAATGTGTTAATTTGCATCTTATTGTAAAATCTCAAGGTTGAATAATCTATAGAAATTATTATATTTGTATATTCCATCTCTATCCTGGCTCTAATGTTAGACTATACTTTTCCAATAAATCAAATACTTAGATTTGTTGTGAGAAAGTCTCTTAAATTCTAACAAAGACATGTTTTGTATTAGTGTTTCAGCATGCACATGAATGTGTAAGATATCCATGAAGGCCTCAAGAAGATAGTAAGCCTCCACAAAACAGAAAAGAGATAGTGACATGAGGAGGGGATCCCTCACTCTTTTAAAGTTCTCCTACTTTGGGTTCTCTAGGTCATAGCCTATGTTTACTCCATTTTGTGCATGTTCTATCTTTTAATTTTATTGATATACTCTTCTTTAATTTATATTTGCACATAAAAATAATGAAAGTAAAACAAAGATTGTTTTTCTTCACTTTTGCATATCTAAATCAGCAATTTAATCAGTCAAATCAAGATTGGAATAGATAATATTCCTATTGGTGAATTAAGTAGTGGAACATCTACACTAACAGCGTCAATTGCTCGTAGGATCAACAAACTTTCCAATGAAAAGGAGAACTAGTAGTTATAGGTCTTGGGTCTTAAGGGTAAACTCTGTTATGATAATGGTGGATTCATTGGTGCATTTGACTACTAGTAGAGGTCAAGGTTGGTCTAAGTTCATTAACTTCAAGCGATTTTGAAATTAACTTTGTTAGTATGTATTTTAGTTCATTCAGTCATGTTTGTCTCATTGGCAAGTTTAGTAGGATGTAGCATTGATAATAAGATAGTATTATTGTATGTTGTTTTAGTTTTTGCTTGTAGCATCTTCATTTTTTCTCAAAAAGCAATGATACCAAATTATAATAGCAGTTTCAACCTGGTGTGTGATTTTTTTTTATAGAAGCTCAAACCCTAACTCGGTCGATGCACTCTCACCCACAATACTTCCGCTCGAACAAGCAAAAATGAGCGGGCCCTCTTTTTTTTAATTTTATAACACGTCATTTCAGTTGAAAGGTATTCGGTCGAAACCCCTCTAGTCGAAAACATGTCGCCACATCAGCGCCATGTCACTGTCACATGGTTTCGACCGAAAGTCACTCGGTCGAATACTGTTTGGCTAGAAATTGTTCGCTTGAAACTATTTATTTGGCCAAAAGTGTGACCCACTATTGTGCTTTTACCCATGATCTTTGCCAACTATGACACCTTTAATAACTCTCGGCGGCTCTGATGACTCCAAATATGGTCATGCAACAATATGCAAAGCTTGTGACACAACATGCAATTAAACATGCAAGCACATGGAACCCCAAGTGGTCCCCACAAAGAATGGACGCCCAAGAGAGGTATTTTCCCAATTTTGAGTTATAAAATATTCAAAAATGCATATTTCCCACCAAAATTACAATTACAATTTCATCCCAAGGGAAATTACAAAGTTGCAAATAAAGATATTTGTTCACGTAACCCCTAAGCCCTTATTGAAAATGAACAAAATAAAATAACAATATTTTTGGTGATACAGGATTGCTAGTACCCCTAGATGCTCCAACATCATAGGTAGTTGTTTCATGTGTCTTTTGTAAATGTTTACTATTATATTGCTAAAATATTGTCAAATTAAAGGGAGAAAGTTGAATGCATTAATGTAACACTTTTATTGGATTAATATGGAATCATCTCTTTGATGGTGAAGTTTTTTTGAAAGAGTTTCTCCATGTACACTTGGTGTTATGTGTTTGTGTTTATGATTTTGCTAATTTCTTATCACTATTTTGCATGCTATCCATTTTATATTTCAAGTACAATAGTTAATCACATGTACTTTTAATTGGGTGAATAAAATTTATACACTTTTTGCTTATACCATCATAATATCATTGTTGTTGTTCATTGGATTTCTGAATTGAAAGTTCAATAGCAATAATTTTTGACATTGTCTTCAATAACTCTGACTTAGATGACACTCTTTGCCACTTATAAAATATAATGTGATGTATATTGTATCAACATCTACGTCACATAAGATGTGTAAGCATATACATGAAATTTCAACATGCATAAGAGAATTTATGACATGTAAGAGCATGTAAGAAGGGGTAACAAAGTGGACTTGGAAAAGATGGAAGATATTTGACCAAATTTAACACATAGGAGCATCTTGTAAGAAATTTGAATAATTCTAAATGGAACACCTAATTTTGGTGGAGGAATTTATGATATACATAGTTACTTTCCTTGAATATTAACTCATTTTTGTGCTATAAAACTTGGACCATGAATTTGCATGCCCGAAATGAGCTCATGGTTTTGACCCTTGGTATTAAAAATATTTATAGTTTCTAGTTTTGGATGTGTTCGTATAATAGATGCTTGATATGGAGGTTTGAGTATGTATTTATATATGTAGGGGGTTATGTTGTTAAAATTTCTCTAGACAAGGTTGAAGGTTGTGGGTGAAGGAGTTGATACTTTGATAGTGTATTGTAATATGGGTGTTCTTGATAAAACATAGATTGTTCCTTTATTGTTGAGCTAGTTTCCAAAAAAGTTTTACTTTCGTATACCTTTTATTATGTGTTCTATTTTGTGCTACATGTCATTATTATTGTTGAAGTTGTTAGATCTACAATCCATAGCAATTCACTTGTCATGGCATTCCATCACCATGAGACCACATTTCTTTGAGGCATTTTTTCAAAATTTCACTACTTCGTCTATGCTACCACATTTTTCATACATGTCTACCAAAGCATTTTGTCAAACAGTTCATTGCCTTGTTGCTATGGCTAAAAGCCATTTTTACTAGCAATCATCTCTTCATCTTGACATCGCTTTGTGATGATTTATTTTTGTTGACCTTGCTCAGAAGATTTATTTTCAATTAATTGTTCCTTTATTTATTCACCTTCAATAATTGTGTCTTCATCCTTTTCACTTTGTTCTTTTGGAAACAATTCTATTTGAACCTCCTTAGAAAGTTGAACAATATAACAAAAAATTTAACAACTATATATTAGTTGTCAATAAATCATCATCCAAGTCAATAATTTTAGCATTTTGTACAATCATTTTTTACAAACTTACACATGCCAATCTAGCAATGTGGATTTCTTAGCTCATAATTACACTTCTTGATTGCACTAGCTATATTCTTTTGTTCAATTTGTTGTTTCTCTTCCAACACCTCTATATTTTTTATTATTCTTGCCATATTAGGAGGAGACAATAATTTTCTTTTAACTAGAGAAGCAATAGGTTTCTCCAGTTCCTTGGCTTTATCTTTGTCTTTTATCTTCTATGGTGTATAGACTTCAACTATTTTCTCTTGTGGTATTTGGAAAAGAGTACAAGAAGAGGAAATCAAATGATCACTAATTATCTATAGATTACTTTCCACAATATTTGTACCTTTTGACCCGAGTGAATTTTTTCGTCTCATTATCTTTTTCTTATCTTCCCTTTCTTGCTTTTGTTGCATGAGTTCCTTTTCTTTAAAAGAATCATTATAATCAGGATCATTTCTATTATTTCTCTTTGAACTTGTAGAGTATGTAGGACTAATACCTTGTTGTTCAAGTATCTATTTTCATCAATTACCCATGTTGTGGTCAATTGCAAAAGTATTTTCATTACTTGTTCTAAAGTATCTTCTTTTGGCTCTATTCACTCCAAATCTAATAAGGGATCGTTATAAATTTTGTATATGTTATGATTCTTCCCATCTTCCTCTACCTCTAATGTAATTTTATGTGTACCCAAAGTTCATGTTTTCTACAAGGTTAGCCTCTTGAACTCCTTTCCTAACCTCGTGTTCATTATCACATTTTTTCCAAAAGTCCTCAATTATGTGAGTCTCATGTATGAAACTAACACACACTTTTGTTTCTATTTTCCCATATGAGTCATAATTTTTCCTAGCCACTTTAAATAATTTTAAACCATGTTTTTTCAATTCATGTTTAGAGGCTTTGACACAATTGATGCTATTGCATGCATACTATGAATATAAAATTCATCGAGCTCCCTTCAGGTTTTGTTTTTGCTAAGTACTAGCCCATGCCTCAAATGAACATCATCGGCTTTTTTTGATAAAATGATCGCCAGCCTCTGCCACGTGTCCACTCAGTGCTTTTCAAAGGAACTCTTCCCTTCATTTTTCAAATAGCCCCCTCCATGTTTCCTTTTTTCGTCGCCACGCACGCTTAAAGGCTGCTCCCTTTCACTTTCTCGTTGAGCCCCACCCGCGTGCCATGTAGCATCCATTTGCATATACTTTGGCGAACCCCACAGTCGACACCAAATAAAAGGCACACTTCCATGTGTCTTCCTAGCACAAGCCTTCAACGGCAGGGAGGAGGAATGAACTACGGGCTACAAAATGCCGCCATGCATCTCCTCGGTGAATGCTTCTTCAACGCAAAGGATGGAGCAAACTATTGGTTGTGATATGATGTCACGTGTTCTAACTGCCTATACTGGGTGGCGACACTTGCTTGCATGAGACTATGCGGGGACCATTGCCATCATTCGTAGGGGATGCACCTAGATGGGGAGTGACCACATGCCATGTACCTATATCTTTTTCTATTACAACAGCCGATGGAATCATTGCTGCTACATCATTGCTCAGGATTCCAAATATTTTTAGTTACTGCTCGACGGGCGGTGAGAATGCTCACTATATATACTACTCTTTATTTCTAAAGAGGGGTTCCAAGTTCTAAGTTCCACGAGTCCTGAGAGTTCAAGAATTGCATAAATATAGAATTTTAGAGACACTAGGCCTTTTTATTGTTATTAGATTATTGCAGAAAGACTCATAGACTATACCATTGTTCGGCCTTTTTGTTTTCCTTATGCTATTTAATTAACTTTATACTGTGACATTATTGTTTAAATGGTTCATTTCAGAACTTCTATAATTTGAATGCAAGTTTACTAGTTTAGATCATGTCTTTTGACTCCTTTTTCAGTGAATGGGTGTGAAAATTATTGTCATTAAATGCATTGTTCATGCTTCAATCCTTAATTTCTGTCATTCTAGGACATAGTAAATTGTTGAGCGAGCCCTTAGATCATATCCAAAAGATAGATTTATCATGCCTTTTATCTAAATTATGGCGCATCGCCTTAGTTAGATCTTTTACTTTTATATCTACTTCATTTTCCCATTCCAAAAAACCAATTATAGAAGAAGTCGGCTTCTTTAAAAATTTGGAGGTTACTCAGTTTAGCGCAATAGGTCCCCCATAAACTGAGTTCACCACAAAGGGTCAACTGTTACCTTGCCAATTTTTGACATCAACAGTTTTTCTTTTTCTTGGCACGCCCAGTGGGACTCGAGCTTAAATGAACCTAATTTTTAGGAGGGTGTATGAGTCATCAGCCTATAACTAGGTCCCAAACAGTGAATAATCCTGATCTATTAGTACCGCCATTAGGGATAGTACAGCCCGCGACCCAATTAGTGAACGTTTTGCTTCCTCTGCCCTTTCTGCTAGCCATGTTGCTCGCTGCTAACAGAAATTATGTGGCATGTGACACCAGAAGTCCTCTTGTAGTGCCAGTAGCATTTGTCATTTGGTTCACTATCTTGGTCTCCACCCTAAAAGCTATACCTAAATTCACTGGAGACAGCTCAAGAACACCAGTTGAACATCTACAAGATGTTGTAGACGTATGTCTGGTACATGACGTTATAAACCAAAATATAGCACTAAGGTTGTTCACTGCCTCTTTCAGAGGCAAGGCACTAGATTGGTACTGGACGCTGCAACTAAACACTATCAATACCTGGGATGAGCTTGGAGATCCTTTCTATCAAATATTTTTGAATGACGAAGACCGGTCCTCACTATATTATTAGATGTCGGTCATAAAGCGGGCTTCGCATGAAGCCATGGCTAACTTCAATGCCTGATTCCATACAAGCTGGCAGAGAATCCAAGTTGATATCTGCCCACCGCCTGATCTGGCATTTATGTTCTACTTGAAATCTATCAACCCTAACATTTCAATGATGATCCAGTCTTTGGGCGGGACCACACTACCAGGCACCTACAGCATCGCTCTTAAGGCAAAGAATAATTTGATAGACACCGGGAAGTTGCCACCTCGGCCCATCATTCCTATATTTCTAGAAATATCGGTTCATGCTTAGCAGATTCCTTCTACTAGTGCGACGGCTCCTCCTCAATCTATGTACACATATCCAAGTGCACTGTAGAACACTGTGTCTACATCCGTCTCTTCAAAAGAGGATATGAGTGACGTAAAGGAAATGTTGCTTGTCATGGCCAATGAGATAACTATTATCAAGCGCAACCAAATCGTGCCTTTGAAGCTGACCTATCAAAATTATCAGGGCAGAATGTCTTCTTACCAACAAAACCAGTTCCTAGGAGGCGCTCACACAAATCTGCAAGTGCAAACAACAAATCAAATAGTGTCGGTGCCTTCTTTGTTGCAAAACGCTAATCTAAGCTCAAGCAGAGAGCTAACTATGGGGTAAAACAATTTAGTTGATGACACCAACCCCTGGTGCTTCCCTTGTGGCGATTTACACATTCCCTGAAACTGTCTGCGCAGCAACCTACAACAAAAGGTGGCGGAGCAGCACAGCCAAGGCACAACATCAGATCCCAGAATCTATGTGTACACCTCTTCACAAATGGACAATGTGGTGCTCACTGCACAAATGCAAGGGATGTCACTAGAGCAAGAAGTAGACATCACTCCCAATCATGCACTCTTCTCATGGATGGAAGAGGAAGAAGTGGTTTTTTCCAATGAAGCATCCACATCTAAAACACTGCAAGTATAGTCTGATTACAACACCCACTCGAAGAGGAGTTTCACGGGAAAACTAGTTGTCTTGCAACTAGTTAGTCTGCAACCTAAAGGTGCTTCCAACCAAATGCCTAGTACCCCCGCAGTGGTGCCACAATGTTCGCCGTGAAAGGAAATTGTTATAACAAAAGCTAAGGAGAAAAAATCTATGAATCCACCACCCTTCAATGTGGTGGAACAATTGAAAAAATCATCCGCTAATGTGTTCCTTTGGGATATATTAGCTATTTCAGAGCAAAAGACATTACTATAGAAGACTCTCCAGGAGGACGCGAGTGCAATGCCAATGAGGCAGTTGCTCAAAGGAAAGATCATTGATCAATCACCTCCTGCCAAAGTTCTCATAAATAGCACAGCGGAAGCTCCTGTTGAGGTAAGAGATAAGCCAAAACCTAAGCTCTTCTTCCTAACGCTTATTGTGGGAGAGAATTTATTGCACAATGCCATGATTGACTCTGGTGCTAGCACTACAGTTATGCTAAAACAGATATTTGAAGCTTTAGGGCTCAGTTATGAACCTTTAAAAAGATGAGTGATGCAGCTTGATGGAAATAGAGTCAAAATTATCAGTCTCATCAAGGACCTTCCCTTGACTCTATTCGCCTACCCTAGCATCACAGTGTCACAAGATACGGTGATCATAGATGTTCCCCCCATGTTTGGTCTTTGTTTATCCTGAGAATTCACTTCAAAGGTAGGTGGATACCTGTCCCTGGATTGGTCACACATGATCCTCAGTACCAAGCACGACGCAAAAATGAAGATAGAATCTAAAGCTCTGCATTCAGAACATGTGATCGATGAAGCCATGATCAACTTTGAGGCCACTCACATTTCTATCACCAAGCAAGTAATGTACTATGCTGAGCTACTAGAAGATGAAAAAGTGACCAGAGATCAGACTGATCAAGAAGTTGTTCTCTTGAGTGAACATATGGATACTGATCCTTTCAGAAATTACCATGCTACCAGGTTGGGCACCTATGTCATCTATGATGAAGATCGAGTGCTCCTGAAGGTCATCAAAGAACCCGAGAGCGGTCAAACCTCAGAGCTATGGATGTTGCACTTTGATGGAGCAAGATGCAAGGTTGGCATAGGAGCTAGGATATGTTTAATATCCCCACAAAATGAGAAGACCCTGAGGTCCTTTCGCTTCCAATTTGCTTGCTTGAACAATGAAGCTGATACGAAGGATTAGTGAAAGGTCTCAGCCTTGCAGAATAGATGGGCATTAAGCAATTAATGGTGTTCGGAGATTCCGAACTAGTAGTCAATAAAGTCCATAGAATTTTTGTGGCCAAAAATGTTCACATGCGATCTTATAAACACTGAGTTTGGGACTTGATTGAGAGCTTTGAAGCCTTCAACATTCAAATGGTACCCAAAGAACAAAATACATATGCGGATCACATGGCAAAAATCATATCCCAATTTGATCCTACATTCGACCTCATTCACAACAAACACTTTGTATGACTGATAGTTCGACCAGCCATTCCAGACAATGACCAAAGCTGGAAAGTGTTTGACAATGATGAACACTTTGCCTCATTCATCCAATAGTCAGGAGAATTTTTTGACCAGCTCCACCCGAAGATCGATGAAGCTTATGAAGGACAAATCATTTAGTTGAGATCCAACAAGCTTCTAAAGCGATTGGTCACTCTCGAAAATCTTTTCGATTGTGACAATGCGAGAAACAACAATAGGAAGTTTGTAGCAAACAAAGGTGACTATGCGGATCTTCAGGTCAGTGATGAGAGAAAGCTCAAAGTCAGGAAGGATGTCACGCATCATGATAAAGAAAGGTTCATCGATTTTTTTCAGAAATAATGGAGTGGTGGCCTAGTCATATGATGACCTTAGGGGATATTATCCTAATATCATCCAACATACAATAGAGTTGGTGGAAGGCACAAAACTGGTCTGCCAAAAATAGAGGCCAGTGAATCCTAAGATTGAAGCACTAATGACGCAAGAATTAACAAAGCTAATCCAGTCATGGATTGTCTTCTCAATCAAGCATAGCACGTGGGTATCTAATTTGGTCCCAGTTCAAAAGAAGAATGTAGATTTTCATCTATGTGTAGACTTTCGAGACCTAAACAAAGCATCCCTCAAGGATCATTACCTGCTACCTTCAATGGAGTACATCCTACAGACAATGGCAAGATTGGAGATGTTTTCCCTATTGGATGGATTCTTCAGTTACAATCAGATATGGGTTACAGAGGAAGATCAGCATAAGACAATGTTCACTACTAAGTGGGGAACGTTTGCATACACTAAGATGTCATTCAGCCTCTCAAATGCAGGAGCCACCTTCCAGCAGGCAATGGATATCACTTTTACCGAACTAATCAACAAGATTATCCTAATATATTTGGATGATTTGGCAGTGTTCTCCAAGTCTAAGGATGATCATTTTGATCACCTTGAGATGGTGTTCAAGAAATGTCAGGAGTTCAGGATATCCCTGAACCCAAAAAAATGTGTCTTCAGAGTACTGCAAGGCAAGCTATTGGGACATGTAGTGTCCAAAGAAAGAATTTCAATTGATCTTGAGTGGGTGAAATCAATCAAAGAGCTTCCCCTCCCGGTCAACAAGAAAGGCGTCTAGTCCTTCTTGGGAAAGGTAAATTTTGTTAGAAAAAATATTTTTGAATTTGCAGGAATAGTTAGGCCAATCACCCTATTGTTGAAAAAGGATCAAGCATTTAAATGGACAAAAGACGCCAGAGAATTCTTTGAGAAAGTCAAGGATGTTATTTCCTCTGCTCCTGTTCTAATCAATCCAGACTTATCAAAGGACTTCATAATGTATGTATTCAGTAGCAACTCAAGCATTGCTACTGTCTTAACTCAGAAAGATGACAATGGAAAGGGAGAATACCCAATAGCATTTCACTCCTAGACCCTAAAGGAATATGATACAAACTACAACTTTGTAAAGAGGCAAGCATTTGAAATAGTTAAGGGACTCAACAAGTTCTGACACATAATCTCTTGCAATAAGGTGATTGTTTATGTCACGCATTTTAGTGTGCGTGAATACATAATGGAAGGAGAAATCACCGAGAAAAGAGCCAATTGGATCACCAAGATCCTTGAATACAACATTGAGGTCAAGCCTACAAAGACCGTTCAGGGAAGAGGATTGTGTGAATATCTTGTGCACGATGAAGAAATGGCCACCGAAGAAGAGCAGTTAGAACTAGTCCTAACGAACGAGTCAAAGTCCAAAGGTTGTTGGCTGGTGGACAGAGTGAGATTTATGCACACATGAAAATATTTGTTGGGCCTTCCTTCCCAAAAGGGGAGATTCTACCAACTACAAAATAACGAATACACACTCATTGAAGGGATCTTGTTCAAAAAGAATTTTAACGGTGTTCTATTGTGGTTTGTCACTACGGAACAAGTAAAAAGGATCCTTGACACTTATCACAATAGCCATTTGTGAAATGGGGCTTGGAATTCATTGGAATGATCAACCCGACCTCCAGTGCAGGTCATAAATGGATCTTGACGGCCACTGACTACTTCACTAGGTGGACCGAAGCCATACCACTGAAGAATGCAATAGAGGCAAAGATAGTGGACTTCCTAGAGGAACTGGTGACAAGATTCGGCCCACCCAAAACCATCATCTCTGACAACGCCAAAGCTTTCCTAGGCTCTAAGGTATGTCAGTTCGCACTTACACATGGCATATTCCTTAAAACATCATCAAACTACTACCCGTACGGGAACAACTTAGTCGTGTCAATGAACAAGAACCTAGTACAAATCCTCAAAAGGATTGTGTCAGAATACCAAAGGGAATGGCATAAAAACCTCTTAGTAGCTCTTTGGGTAGAATGCATAACTCCTAAGCAAGTCCTCAAGACTTTGCCATATGAGCTAGTATATGGAAAAGAGGCATTATTGCCTATCTCCATGGAGATTCCAGCGTTGCAATTATTAAAATCTCTTGAGGTGGAACAAAATGGCACAATGGAGGTGCGGCTAGCCAAGTTGCTAGAAGTACAAGAGAAAATGGAAAAGTCCCTAATAGCCATGACTAATCACCAACAAGTGGTTAAAAGGTGGTTTGACAAGAAATCATCTAACTGGGCTCTAAAGTGTGGAGATTTAATGTTGAAGTTTAATGAAAGGGTTGCGAAGCCGGGTCAACACGGGAAGTTTGACAGCCTTTGGGAAGGCCCATTCAAAATAGTTCAATGCAAGAAACATAATGCATTTGAGTTAGAAAACATGGAAAAAGAAGCGCTGGGAATTCCGGTCAACGAAATTCACCTTAAATTATTTAATTAAGCTTACATATCCTACCAATGTAAATATGTTTATAGTGTTTTTTTCTTCTTTTCCTTCTTTCCCTTTTTTTTTTGTTGGTCAGTATTTTATTCATTCTATGGTTTGAGGTGGTGAAAATCAAGTAGCCCATTATTGTAGAGAGCAGGAAGAATAAACTCATAGCTCAAAAGAACAGAAAAAATTAAACACCCACATGCAGAATTGAATTGATACATATATGTTGAAAAAGAAAAGGATGACCCATATTACAGAATCTAGAAGCAAATAGAAAAATGATTATATAAAGTTATATTTTCATTATATATATGCTTTAATATTTACATTGTCAAAATGGCTCAAGGGCCACGCTTCTAAAGTATATCACTATATTCCGCTTCCTTCATATATTATACGGAAAATCCTTTTTCAGGCATGTATACAAAAAAATGGACTGATTGATATGCATTTTTTTTTAAAAGAAAAAGAAAAACATGGAGGTCTTCAATCCACAGCATGAGCAGTAGCAATGGACTCATCAACAACAACATCCACAATGTCTTCATCAGCAGGGGCATCATCACCAGCAACAGCATCATTCATGGGAGCAATGGCCAGCAGCGGAGGAAACACCAGCTTCCTAAAGTCCATGTACCAGTCAATATCGTAGAACGGCACCACGTTGTAGATGCGGAAAAGGAAGTGATAGGCACGAGTGACCCTCTGGAAATGCTTAGCTTGTGACTGGAGGCGAAAGCCACTTAGGAATGGCAGCCACGGTACAACCGTGTCCTCTTCAATGAACCTCCTAAGGTTGCTCGAGGTTAGAATGCCTCCACCGTATACAGCATTTGCCACAACCTCCTCGAGGCCGTTCAGGTACTTCTTGGGAAAATTTTCCTTGACCAGACGTAGAATCAGTGGCTTGGGGACTCCAATATAAAGCATGGAGGCAACAAAATGTGAGCACACGTCAGTGTTAACTTGATACTTATCCTCATTTTCGAGGCAATCTTGTCCCAAAACCCATTTCATGGCTGATAGCTAGTGAGTGCTTATTCTTTGTCATCCTTTCAGGAGCCTAGTTGAAATCTTACCTAAAAAGACCGTCTAAGACTTATGACAAACTAGCCTAATTGGGGTATTCATGCTGGCAAATGCTCTGCAACTACCTTAAAACTAATTTTGCAAACTACCTAAGTCTAGCCTATGAGAACACTACACAACTGCTAATGCTAAACTGCTAAACCCATTACCTATTACCAACTTTGCCCAAATCACTAAGTGTGATTTTGCTACTGCTTAGGTACCTATTTATAGAAAAAGTGAGGAAATGTGTGGTAATTTGCTTACCATAAATGTGAGGATAATCAAGTACCAAATTGAAAGTCGTGTCAAAGCTTGCTCAAATTTCCCACCCAGTTGTGTCTGTTGAGTACGACTTGCTGCATGCAAAACTAATAAGGGCTAATTAATTAGCCTAAGTTGGTGGCAGCAATTAGCAGTGTTATGCACAACCAAATAATGAGGTGTCATCCTCCAAGTGTTTTGTGAACTCTGAGGCCGAGCTCATATCTTTTCAAGCACTGATTGCATCTTTGGCTTAATCATTCCTTTTGGGATATTAATTGTCAACACATACGAATGCTTAAGCTGCTAGCAAATCGTCAACTCAAGTTCCAAGAAAATCGTGTTGTACAATATGATTTCTAATTGTAATTATGAATTCTTGTCATTTAAAAATGGCAAGTGATTCATTTTGCACAAGCCAAAAGGTTGGCGATACATGTCGAATTAAATGCAAAAAGGTAACTCTTGTCTACCACCTTGAGAAAAAATAGCTAAGTATTGCATGTGAAATGTTTAAGCACTTAAAAGGTTTTTTCAAATACGCTACTCAAAGCGAAAGCAATTTCTGGTGCACAACCAGAGCCGAGCTAAAATTGCAGAGAGGTTCAAGCTAAGCAGAAACTTCCCATAGGGAAAAATGGAAGAAATTTCAAGCCAAGAAGTACAGGGAGAGGCAACGAGAAGCTTATTTAAAGCTATGCGAGAAGCACCATCCATCAATGTCTTTGAAAACATTTCTTATGCCACGCCTGCTATTCTAGACAAGCCAAAGTGGGCGAACACACAAGAGTTGGAGAAGCCCAAAAGCTATAGAAACCAAACCCTAATCCAGGAGGACTGGGATAATATTCATGATCCCAATCTTGCAAAGAACACTAAATCTTTGAGGGAAGGGGCTTGCGAAAGAATGAAGGTATCCAAAAAGATAATGTCAATGACAGAGAAGATATGGTGTAGCGGGCTTCCACAATATATGGTCCCATCTATGCACTATTTCCCATAATTAGTCGATGCAGCCATTGAACATTTCAACCCAACCACCAACAATATCGAGGGTCGGACTCTGACAGTTAATATCAACCCGAGCGCTATCTAGAATATGTTGTGTATTCCTGATCATACCTCCAGAAAGATAAAAATTGAGACATTCACTCCTGCAAAGGGGAAAATATATGGAATATGAGGGATAAGGCTTTGGAGTTTTATAACAAAGAAACCAAAAGAATTGAGGCAGACCAGCGGAAGCCGCCAAGGATCCCGGCACAGCACGGTGCTTTTGACACAAACTTGCAGGAGGCCTTTTCAATGTTGGTGTTTGTTAGCGGTTTGGATATTGACAAGGAGGTGCACGCTTTTCAGTTGGGCCTGGGTTTCTAGTTTCACAGGCAACAATCTTTCTTCTAGTATGATTTTGCATAATACCTCGTAAAGGAAATGATAGGGCAAATTAAGAATTACCAAGCTGAATGGAAGTTTAAGTTTCCTTCCTATCTTGCCTATATGTTTTTGCATCAGAACCCTGATTTCTTTGATAAGCGTGTAAAGTTGTCTATTTTTGACAAAAGGAATAAAAGGAAGTTGGTTTATGTCTGGACTCCTCTCCTCTCTTCCACTTTCAACTATTATGCATTTTCAGATTATCTCTTGACTTTGATTTTGCAAGATTTGCAAGGAGGGGATGGTATTAACCGGCTCACTAAGATACAAACAAAGTATATGTAGAGCTTCATTCCCAAATGTGACTAGTTTTTCATAGCGGATTTCACATTCATCTAGATGTGAGGCTTCACCGAGGAACCATTCCACCTTCCAACATGCGTAACAAATCGAGTGCTAGCCCTTGAATTGTTTCGGTAGGCATGCATTATTAATGCTACCTTCTGTGTAGGAAAATCCAAGAGGAAGGGATTGTTCATCTGTCCAATAAGCTTCAAGACAGTGACCATGAAAAAAAAAATGCGTACTCACTGTTGAAAGATAAGCTGGCTCATCTAAGGTTACTAATGATCTGTGACAAGTGGAGTTACAACCCTTTCAATGATCTACCATACAAGCATATCAAAGTAACTCACAGTTCTCGGCCTTACTGGGAAAAGAGGCGCAACCCGCTCGATGATGAAGATGAATTATTGGTTGATCTTATCCACATTCCTATAGAAGATAGCAGACTGCCATAGAATAGGTTTTATTTTGTTGTGGCAGATTATGATGAAAATTGCAAAATGGGAGCCACCTTGTTCAATAAGTTAAGAAAATAATAAGAATGGAGTGTGGAAAGAATCAGGTCTTTCTGGGTGTATCACCAAGAAACAAAACAACTTGATGCCCCTTTTAATAGCGTGAATGATGATGAACAGTTTGATAAGTTGTGGGATGATGAGCATCTTGCTTCCAACTCAGGCACTAGCGAAGGAAATGACTTCAATGAAGAAGAGGAGCAGGCGGAGGAGGAAGTTGAGACATCGATGTCCTCTGCTCAGCAAAGGAAAAAGTCCACAGGGCAGCCTACCGATGTCACTTCAAATGTGCGACTAAATATATCAAGAGCCTCTCTGACACTCACTTGGGCCTCTAAAGCAACGAGAGGGTCCCAACAGCAACAAGCAGAGACTATAGAGGCAGGAGAATCCCCGCCCCCTAAATGACAGTGCACAAATGCAATTATGGGAGAAGGTTCACAAGAACCCGCTGTAAGCCAAGTGCTCGCAGCAAGCCAGGAGTTTGAAGTAAGTGAGGAGCCAACAACGAGCGAAGCACTGCCATCATCCAGTCAACAGGTAACATTCACTCCTTTTCTTACTCCTCAATATTTAGTATCCTCTGCTATCTACGTAGTGCCCCTCACTGCAAGTATCGGCCCTACCTTCTCTGCCTCTACCACAATGTTTGTGGGAGGTTTCTCCTAATTTTCCTAGATAGAGCCACTTATCTTAATGCCTCCACAAACCCTGACACCAACCATCACTGCCCAATCTCTCCTCGCCTCTCTTTTTGCAGGCTCAACTACCATTGACAACCCTATTACTTCTACTACCTTGGGTCTTACCCACTATGCCCAGCAAACAGACTCTCCAATGACTACCCCATCACTGCAGCAACTGATGAGCCCTTCTGTCGGTTCACAAACTGCACTTTGGAAAGTCCCTTATTTCTCCCCAAAGACTGTTACTCTCCAAAAGAGCAAAACACAAGGGCCTACCACACTTACATTCCCTTTTACCGTACCTCTCGGTGTACCCTTTGTAAGTGGGCTAGTTCAGTCGCCATCCCAATTCATAGCCCAAGGAGAAGCCACAAAACAAGTGTGGGCTCTCAGAATGCAAAAGAAAAAAGCTAAGAATGACAAAAAGGAGGCGAAGCCGAAGATATATACTATGTACAATGAGGCGCATCAATTGTTGAATTTTGCCACCATGTACCCAAAGACCACCAAACCACAAGGGGAGATGTTGTCGGATGATTACGCCACGTATGTTGTGGGACTCGATCTAAGAGCAACCCAACCATAGGACAAGGTAGAACTCATGGAGGAAACATAGTGGGTGGTGGCAACTGACTTTCTCCGCTCTAGCCGTTAGCTAAAGAAAAGGGAGGAGTAGCTCAAGCTTGCGAAGGAAAGAGTCAGTTTCCTAAAGACAAGGGAGAAATCGCTGGAAGCAGAGGTTGCATGCTTATTAGAGAAAGCGCGGGCAGAAGAGTTGGAGTAGAACAAACTCCAAGAGAAGCTCACGAAGTCCCAATCCATTGATCCCATCCTGAACTACAAGCTGCAAGCGAAGAACTAGGAATATCAGAGCCAATTGGTCGTGATGGAGCAAAATCTGCAACAAAAAGATGAAGAGCTAGCATCTCAATGCGCTCAACATGAGCGAAATTAGAAAAGAATAAGGTGAACTTTGATGGTCGAGGAGAACTGATTTAAGGAGCTAGGTAACCTTGGGGAGCAGCGTGCATCCACGAAAAAGAGAATTGTGGAATTAATAGAGGATGCCAACTCAAAGGATGCAGAGATTTCCCTTCTAAAAAGTGCTCCCTAGGCCCCTGCAGCGCAGTCAAACCTCATCCTAGTAGCTCAGCAGTTATATATTTCATACTGGGAAAAGGTTAAGGCCTTCTACCTAACACTGCAACCAACACTCCAGTTCATCTTGAAAGCAACAAATTTAAGGAGGTTCACGGAACAATCGAACAATTCTCATGGTTCATCACAAAAAGGGTCCCTGAGACAAAGAGTTTGCTAAGCAAGCTATACATGGTCTCTAATGAAAACCTAGAAAAGGCAAGGATCAAGGATCAGAATGTTGCTACCCAGATGGAAAACAAATTCATCCATTGCCACTCAACCATCCTGCGTACTAACGCCTGCATAGCTACTTTGAACAACGCTATGGATGGCATGCAGGAAAATTTCTCCTGGATGACCAAGATGGGCCTCCCGTCCCCATTTCTTGAAGATGGGTTGATTGCCACAGCTGAGCAAATTGCAACAAAAATTGAAGAAAAGGAGCAAGACCCAACCACTTTCTAGAATTTCAGCCAGCCTCCTACCGTAACAGACATTGAAGGTGTCATCCATCCGGTTGCGTAGCTACTTTTCCATTGCGAGTCAGGGGTCAGTTTACCTAAGGTGTTGCCTTATAAGGAAATGCTTGACCTAGGTGGAGCGCAGGAAAATCTGTGCAATGTATCGAGACCATCCGAAGATGACTGGCCACCCCTACAATCGGCCCTTTCTAAACTCTAATTTCATCGCCCAATGGATGGCACTCTGGTCTATGAACCAGAGAAAATTTTGGGTTCCTCGTTCCTCAAGAGAAACGCCCCTAGTAGTCGCCAGAAGCTATGAATATAAAATTCATCGAGCTTCCTTCGGGTTTTCTTTTTGCTAAGTACCGACCCATGCCTCAAACTAACATCATTGACTCTTTTTGATAAAATGATTGTCGGCCTCTGCCACGTGTCCGCTCAATGCTTTCCAAAGGAACTCTTCCCTTCATTTTTCATATGGCCCCCGCCATGTTTCCATGTGTAGTCGTCGCACATGCTTAAAGGCTACTCCCTTTCACTTCCTCGTCGGGCCCCACCCGCGTGCCACGTAGCATCCATCTGCATATACTTTGGAAGACCCATAGTTGACGCCAAATAAAAGACACGTGTCTTCCTACCGCAAGCCTTCAACGGCAGGGAGGAGGAATGAACTACGGGCTGCGAAATGCCGCCACACGTCTCCTCAGCGAATGCTTCTTCAACGCAAGGGATGGAGCGAACTATTGGCTATGATATGATGTCACGTGTTCTAATTGCCTATACTAGGTGGTGACACTTGTTTGCACAAGACTATGTCAGGACCACTGACATCATTCGCAGGGGATACACCTGGATGGAAAGCGACCACATGCCATGTACCTGAATCTTTTTCTGTTACAATGGCCGGGGGAATCATTGCTGCTACATCATTGCTCAGGATTCCAAATCTTTTTCAATTACTGCTTGACATTCGGTGGGAATGTTCACTATATATACTACTCTTTATTTCTGAAGAGGGGTTCCAAGTTCTGAGTTCCATGAGTCTCGAGAGTTCGAGAATTGCATAAATATAGAATTTTAGAGACACCAGGCCTTTTTATTGTTATTAGATTATTGCAGAAAGACTCATAGACTATGCCATTGTTTGGCCTTTTTGTTTTCCTTATGCTATTTAATTAACTTTATACTGTGCCATTATTGTTTGAATGGTTCATTTCAGAACTTCTATAATTTGAATGCAAATTTGTTGGTTTAGATCATGTCTTTTGACTCCTCTTTTCAGTGAATGGGTGTGAAAATTATTTTGTCATTAAATGTGTTGTTCATGCTTCAATCATTAATTTTGATCATTCTAGGACATAGTAAATTGTTGAACGGGTCCTTAGATCATATCCAAAAGATATATTTATCGTGTCTTTTATCTAAATTTTGGCGCATCGCCTTAGTTAGATCTTTTACTTTTATATCTACTTTATTTTCCCATTCCAAAAACCCATTACAAAAGAAGTCAACTTCTTTAAAAATCTGGAGGTTACTCAGTTTAGTGCAATAGGTCCCCCATAAACTAAGTTTCCCACAAAGGGTTGTTACCTTGATAATTTTTGGCATCAACACACACCATCTAATGTTGATTAGAAATTCAACTCCAACTTTGTGTTTTGATTTCAATAAATGATGAAATTCAATTATTTGCCTCATATACTCAAGCAATACCATCTTATTTGTGGGGTACCTTGGTAATTTGTAAGATTTTCCATTTAGACCTTACATTCTAATATAAGAAAACTTTTGGAATTGTATAAACCAACTTCTCTTTTTGCTTACCAATGCTTGTGCTTCAAGGAACAACATTTTAGCTTTGTATCCTTCCATTGTTCACAAAATCCACATTAAAAAACCATCATTTAATCTTTTATAGTCCTTCATTGACTATTATCTCTAGTTGAGGAGAGTGCTTGTCCTAGCCAATTGAAAGTATTCCTACTCTTTCCAACCCATTAAATGCACCTTTAGCAACTAGTGCATATGCCAAGTAAGAGGTTGTATAGAAGGTCTTGTGTGTTTGAAAGGTCATGATTTGACTATACAAAGAATCACTGATGAATCCAAGCCAGTGTAACATATAGTGGCCAACTTGGATCCTCTTAATGTATAAGTACATCTAGTTTTCAAAAATAGCAAAATGTGGTAGCCCGAAAACTCTACTCAATAAAGTCGCCACATCTGAAATCTATTCAATGAAGTTAATCATGTATAGTGTCTTTGGAAACTTGGATAATGATTTATATTGGTTTTTCATCCACTTTATGTTAATCATCCTTCCAACATCCTCATCGTAAGCTTCTAGCATAATAGGTTTAGCTATAATTGTTACTCTACTATAAAAAGGAATATAAAAAACTCACCTAATTACATCTTCACTTAGGTCAACATATATCCTCCCTTCCATTTTAACCTATCTTATCTTCTCTTCAAAATTCTTCATGCACTTCAATACCAATTATGGGCAATGCATGGCAACTGGAAATGTTGTGACTTTCTCCAGTCCATTGGGTATGACTTTCTCGGCCCATGGAGTTCTATTTAGGCTTCTTAATTATTCATGGAAATCCATTGTATTTGTGAACCCTAGGTTTGTTTCTATACTCTCGCCATAAATCATTTTGATTTGTTACGATAAGGACATACCCTTGAATTCCACTTTCATCTTCTTAACCCTTTGAATCATAAGTCCTATAGAGATATTTGACACTCTCAATTACCAACTGTCAGGGTTTGTTATTATTTATTCTAGGATTATGGATTTCCAAAATTTAAACCTAGCTTTCTTGTATTCATTCTCACATCACCCAAAACAACAAATTTATTTTATTTACTCAAACATAACTTCTATAATTTAAAATTTAACTAATTACAATAAAACATCCTTTTGATTCATTCCTAAATCGCAAAGGTTTACGTGAGTACATACCTAGATTTTTACTCTTGTGAATCAAACCTCTACATTAAGAAATCATAAAGAAGTTGTTCCAAAATTATCACCTTAATTCATGTTATCTCCTTTCCAATTCATTTGGAAATCAATTTATGATGAAATCTCTAAGTTAATTTACTTTTAGCGACTTCAATTCTTTGTACATCAAGCTCATTCAATACTTTACAAGTGTTATCTAAGCATTTATTGTAATAGCAGAAGGACATGGAAATTTGAATAGCATGAGCATGCATAAAGACATATGAACCGAATGTATAACACTTTTTAATAGTGGGTTCATATGAGAGTCACTTTTCTACTAATGCACGAATTTCATATGTAAATGCATTATAATAAATCTCAAATTGTTTTCATAATAACATTAGATATTAGGTTTGGATAGAATTCTTTGATAATGATGTTGAATCAAGGAGAAAATAATGTTATTATGTTGCAAATGATTGTTAAGTTGGTCTTTGGGGTTGATAATGCAAGCATGCCACATTGGTGACGTTATTAGTATACGGGGAATTTATTAGATGTCATCATATTTCCAAAATCCAAAATAATATATTATTCTAGTTCTTGGAGTTTTTATAAATACCTAAATTATATTGCTATACAATTTTTCGTCTTAGTGCGACTAAATTTATTGTTGATGCAATACCAATTTCAAATGCACTTGAATCTAGTATAATAATTTAAAATTTCATTGATAAAAATAAAAATTTACAATCATATAAAATATAGTATCAATAGATGACCTTGAGTTGGCCTCAAATTTATAAAACTTTACATAAATGTACAAGTGATGTTATTGAAAGAGAGAAGAAACCGTGATGCAGACATAGAATTGGTAATTCCCCAAATCAAGTAGGACATTAACAAACAATTTATACTTCTCCTAAAAGAATAACTTTGTGCCTTCTATAGAAATAACCTATCAAAAGTTAGTTACATTTAATCAATAGGCCCAAATCATTTCAAAAGAATCAATGGTGGAAATTTGTAAGGGGCACATGGTTGACGTCAACACTTCAATAATTGGCAATTGGAATATACCATTTCTAATTTATAACTATATCACAAAACCCTTCGAAAAATTGAAAATTCTCATCTAGAAATTGACCAAATTCAACATAATTAAAAGAGGAACATTACCGATCAATTTGATACATTATCATCCTCATTGATACTTATTTTTCCAAAGCATATTACTTTTGAATAAATTCAATGAACTCAATCAAAACCTTGGTCATCTCTGGGTAAAAGCAAAAACCTATGTCACACTTTATAAAGGAATCGGCCAACGGCAAAAAAAATTCTAAACTTCAACCACATAAAAGGGGCCTTTATGTTTTGAATTTCAAAATGATGTAAACTAATGAAATGTAGAACTTTTGATGAAGTTTATTCTTGTAATTTTTTAGATTTTTTAAAAAAAAAAATTCATTACTTTTTTATCAATTTAAGAACAGATTTTGGAATGCTGAAAATTTCCGAAAAAAGTGACTTCACGGGCCATCAAGAAATAAATTGAAAAAAACTTTATTTTTCCCTTCTTTTTTCTCCAAATAGGTAACTTCAATGTATTGTGCATGGAAAAAAAATCAATTTTTGATGTTTTTTTTTTTTCTCATAATAATGTTTTAAAGTCAAACTTGTCAAAATTTGATAGTTTTCACGGGTCGTCATCTGTTGTCTATTTTTTTAAATCATTTTAAAAAAAAAAATTATACCCTTTTGAAGAAGACTCTGTCCTCTTGTGCCCCATATATTTAAAAAAAAAATTAATATGTTTTACTCTTTTTTAAAATTTCTAATCAGCCTCTTTTTTAACTTTAACAACCTACTTGCATTACTTTAAAAATAAAATATATTAAAACTAATCAAAATATTAAAAAAATTACATATTTGAATTCTCCACTCTGAGCTCTACAAAATATTATTTTTCTTTTTTGTAGAAAAATCATTCTAACTGAAGAAATACTTAGTTGAAATTGAAAGTTTTAGAAAATTTTGAAAAAGCTGAGTTGGTTGCCAATTAGGATGCCACATAGACAGCTTCAGTAGAAAGGGTTTCTATAGAAAGGGTTTCGCCCTAAACCCTTTCTATAGAAACCTTGCACATTAAAAAATCCAATTTCAAAGCCAATTTCAAAGTGGGAATTAAAGGAAAAAAAAAAAAATTGGATCTGGGCGAAACTGATTCGGCCAAAACCCTGTGTGCCACATATAGGCCACATGTTTTCGGTTGAAACCTATTTGGCCGAAACTTTTCCAGCCAGAAATATTTCGCTCGGAACTATTTATTTGGCCAAAAGTGTGACACAACTTTGTGCTTTTACCCCTTTTCCCTTGCAAAGCTTTATGTCAATTTCCACTTATACTTACTAATAGTATAAGTCGCCAAAACTAAAGCTACTTTTATTGTTCTTGACATTGCAATCCTTTGATATTCCTCTATTAACTTCATATTACATACAACTTGTTTCACCATATTTTCATCTAGGTTCGTTATTGGATCAACAAATATTCCATCATATATATTTCAAAATTTGTTGATCACTTCATCTTCATCCTTAACAAAGCTATGGTTATACATTGATTTGTCAACTTCTCTATTATCATTATATCTTCAAAATTTATGTTTAATACTTTTTGTCTGATACTTTCTACTTGATCCTGGCACTCCTGCAAAAATTGTCTTTCAAACTTTATCTACTCTAACCAAGTTTGCACCTACACAACACTTTTTGGATCATTAAGACCTTTTCCTTTATGAGTAATCCTCTATTGATCTTTTGCAACTCTATTAATTTAGACAATTCTATTTCATTCTACTCCAATACTTTTGTAGAATTGTCTCTTAATTTGACCATTTCCTCTTTTAGTTTTCATATTTCTACCCAACTTTTGATATCGATTTTTATTGTCTCTTCCCCATGTATCATCATGGAGTTTATCCATTTTCTGTCACTCTATTGACATGTTTCATTTTATCAAGTGCTAATACTTGATCATCATGGAAGAGTACAAGATTGGGTGGCAATTGATCTATATCCATGTACTTGGCCCAACCAACTGCTTGATATAACTTTGTAATTGAAAAACTTGGGATTTTAATTCTTGCTTCTTTTATTTTCCTTTCTAATTTTTTTTTGTGAGGGCATCTATACTACCTTTGAGCTCATTCAACTCTTGCTCTCTTGTTGGGTGTCCTAGATCCATAGTTGTCATTTGGTAATCTATTGGTGTGATATCTTCTTTATCCTTATCTACTAATTGAGCTGCAAATTGTAAGGTCCTTGATCTTGTATTATCCCCTATCATTGAAAACAACGTTCTTGCTCTTTTCCTTAACCTAGGAATTTCAATTTCTTTCATTAAACTATTCAAGTCATGTAATGCCCCGCCACGCAACCCTAGAGGAAGATGCAATTAACTACTCAAACGTACTATTTTTTTTTGTTTAAGTACAAGTAACATACAAGTTCACTACCCATTGCCAACAACCTCTAAGGTTACGAGACTGAGATTACTTAAAACCCAAACAAGGAACATGAATTGAAACTATAACATTTAATTACTTAATGAATTAAGAAACACATGCATTCCATACATGATAAATTACATCAAAGCATAAGAGATACCGCATGTTTCCAAATAATGATAATTTAACAATAAGATTACAACTCTCATTCCCCGAATGAGGTAAATCCAATAAGCATGATTACATATTACATATTCCACCTCGATAACAAATGAGGGGTAATAAATTACAATAACAACTGAAATGAATGAAGCATGAAATGAAACTAGATCCCACGAGCTCTCCAACTATAAATCTTGTCCACACGAACAAGAAGAAGACCCAACGGATTAAGGTGCATGTTCCACCCAACCATGTGATACCCAAAGGCTCACCCCCCGTGCTAGGAGATAGTAACAAGGAATCCTATACAAGACCATCAACCTCTAGACATAGGCTAACTCACACTGACACAACCAATCACATGAACCATACACCCATACAAATAACACAAGTACAACTCTAACATCACTGACATAAGTCACATTACTTCCAGAAATAAAACAGATCGAGTATGTTAAGAAACCATACACACCAAATCACATACCAACTATTGTTGTAGAAAGAGTGTCATCACATAGCTCGACATGGGATATCTTGTGGAAATCTTCATAGGCTCCAACCCCCACCATGGGTTATCCTGGTGGCCTCAACCGAATCTCGGCCCCCATACTCACTCATGTGGAATCAAATACCTCTCGTAAAGACAAGATAGATGACCTTGCAGTTCCATGCCTTCCCACTCATCCCAAGCCTATATGAGCACTTGTGTCTATGAGTGAGGCTAAATTATCTTGATTAATGTGAAATACTACCTAACTTCTAAGTATATTGTTTTAGTTATCACTTGATTAAACCACTTCTGAAGGTTACCCTGTTTACCTCTTTGGGCTCTGGCGCCTAACAGAAGCCACTCTTCTACTTGACAACACATAAAACCAATCACCAAGGGAATCCCAAGTGCATACTAACAAGATAAAACCACTCCAACTCTAGGAGGAACACATAATGAAAACTCACTCCAAACACTGGAGGCAACAAAACACATAATCCACTCCCTCCAAAGGAGGCACAATTCACATAATCCACTCCTAATCCAAAGGAGGCACAATTCCCATAATCCACTCCTAATCCAAAGAAGGCACAAACCATCCCTGTTCGTGAAAACCAGGTAAAACAATAGGATACATCTATACGCACTACCCAAGACAATACCAAGGTTGACTAACATTTTACGACAACCCATGAAATTAAAAGAAAACACAATCTGGAAGACTTACATAACATATAACTCCATTTCCCAACACCAAGAGAGAGAGAGATATCATGATAAAAGGACAATCGACAATTCAATAACCTACTTTAGGATTTCCTAAATCCAATTAACATTACTTGCAAATACTCAAGAGTAAATAAAATTAAATTTGCAACGTTGAGAAATTTAAAACTAATAATTTAATTCCATGTTTCTCAATCATACATAATATTCAAAATCAAATTTTAAATAAAATCATTTGATTATAAAATCAACTTTTTTGCTTCTATTATAATAAAATAATTATCTTACAATAATTTATATTTAAATATAAATATATATTAAATAAATATATATTAAAATATATACTTAATGTATATATATATATAACTATATAATTATTATTTAAATATATATTTAAAATCAACCATTTAAATTCCAATTCCAATTATTTAAAAATACATTATATATATAATAAATGCATATTATATATATATAAATAATAATAAAACAAATTTATTTAAATAATCTATAATATATATATTATATATATAATATAAAACTATTATATAATATATATATATATATTATATTATATATATAATATAAAATTATTAAATAAAAATAAAATAATATAAAAAAACTAAAGTTTTATTTTATAAGGCCGAAGCCCCCAAAAAGGAGGGGACACAGCCTATGGTTGCACCCAGCCTCCCTTAGTGGAGGTGGCGCTGCCACATCAGCGCCCTCCATTGGGGGGGCGCGGCTATGTGCAGCCATAGTTGCTCCCCTCCACCAATAAAATATATATTTCTTCCTTTTTTTAATTAAAAAAAAAATGAAATTTCCCCTGTAAATTTTCTGATGGATTTTGTCAGAAAATCTTGACAGTAAAATTTTTTAAAAACAAAAATTTCCAGAAAGCACAAAAATATATTTATAATATATGTATGTATATATATATATATAACAAAATATATATATGCATACATATTTATAAATATATACCTAAATTTCTCATTTTATAGTCCAATTGAACAATTTTTCTACATAAAATTTACAATGAAACTAATTTTCAACATAATTTCCTGGTTTAAATTTCAAATTTGATATGAAACATTTCAACTCCCAAATAGATGTTTTCTAATTTCATTTTGTTTTCTTTCCATTTTTCTATTGTTAAAGTTGAAAATTTTAGTTGCAAGTTTTTGTTTTTTCTACAAACAATCTAAATTTCTTCAAGATTTCAACAGGGTTTTCAAAAATGTTTGCAACAAGTTTTCAAAACTGAAAACCAGATTTTCAAAACAATAAAAAAAAACAAGAACCTGTTTGAAGCTTAAAGGAGAATCTGGTGTTGAGTTGCAATTCCAATTCTTCCAAATCCTTTTCAAATCTTCACTCCAATCCCAAGTGCATCCACAACAAGAGAAAATCCTTTCTTTCTTCCTCACAGCCAAATTTTCAATAATGCATAAACCAAAACATGAAGAACTTCCTTCTCTTTTAACAGCAATATATTTATTTTTTAAATGAAATATCTTCCCCCAAATTTAGTCAACTTTCCCCAAAATATCCTATCCACCATAGTTATTACTCCTCTATCCATTTTTTGAGATATTTTGTCTTTTTGAAAATTAAAAAAAAACAAATTTCTTTTCAACATGACTTTATTTCTTTCTTTCTTTTTAATTTCTATTTCAAAATGAATTTAAATGCTTTTACACATTTTCATTTCCAAAAGAATTTAACTTTAAAAAAATTATTTTCAAAAAACTTTAACACTTTTTAAATTCTCATTTCAAAAGAATTTAACAATTATAATTTCCAAAATGAATAACTTGATTTAATTCCACACAATTAATTTAAATAATCAATAAAATAAATCTAATCCACGACTAGATCATTTTATTAATTAAATTAAATTAATTAATAAATTAAGTAACATTTCTAACATTGTAACCAGATAAATTTAATAAACAACTTAAATACATAAAGCCATTTATTTACCTTTTCAACTTGCAATTTAAATGAAATCAAGGAGAGATGAACAACAACGAAGCATCTTAACCCGACTAAAACCCGACGACACACTATGACTAGGGTGATGACTTGGCACGGAAAACCTAGCTACTATCTCCCAATCAAAAACCGTTGGCCAATGGACACACTCAAACCTGTGAAATTAGGTGGAGTCGATGTCTTGTACCTGTCAACCTGCGAACAAAGAGTATATCGAACATGCATATATATAACATAATAAAACACACCGTGAAGAGGAAATATCATAATCGTAGGGCGCTCGCAAGCGAGTGGTACAATCCCGTCCCCTTCACCAATACAGACTTACTGACTGACGAGTCTAACATCAATAATATACTCAAAAGCATAAAGCATCATTAATTCAACTATTTGCTAGGCTAATTCAAAGCATACCATAATGATAACATCAGAGTAAAATACCATCACATCAAAATATAACATTCGCATCGCTTTACAGTTAGCGATCAAATAGTAACCAAGTACCATAGACAAAGTATTAACAGAACAAAGCATAACAAAGATAAAACACTGCCCGATCAAAAGAGCCAAAATGGAGGGGTGCTACAAGTCAAGTGGCACAACTTGTACCTAGACTAAGACTGAAATTTGTTAAGTAACCAAGAGGGTGTGTTCACATCAATATCTGCACTCAATTGCTTCTCCCTTGTCAGTTATCTTTCTTTAGGTTGCCCTTCTTCAACTACTTATTTTTTATGCTTTTCCATATTTATGCCTTTAAATTATAGAAATTTAGCCTATTATTGTCCATTATAATTTTCTAAATTTTCCTCCATAACGCTATCCCCTTCAACCTCTTTGTTAATTTCCAACAAATTCTCTTCCAAAGAGACATCCATATCTACTTGCTTACCTTCTTTCTGAGCTAATTTTGTGACTATTTCACTTTGTTGCTCCTATGTTGACATTATGTCCTCAATCACTTGGTCTTGTATTGCTTCATCTCATCGAACTGCAACTTCTTCCTTTTCTCTTTTTTCTTTTGGGAATAGTTCCATTCAAACCTCTTTTGTACTCTTAATAATTGACTAATAAACTTTGCTGCTATCAAATTTTTTTTTAGGTTCAGGCTTTTCTAAATCAACAATATTAGTAGTTGACATTAGTGTAATTACTGATGGTAATTTTAGTCAATCAAATTACACTTGCACTTCTTGACATGCACTAACCATTGGATTTTCTTTGACTTGTTCTAATCTTTCCATTTCTTCTACAATATTTAGCATCCCTATTTTGGAAGGAGGAGAAATTGGCATTTTTTTCCTATACCAATTTAGTTTTCCCTTTATCCTTTGCTTTATATGGTGTATAGGTTATCACTACTACTTGTTGCCATTTCTGTAAAGGACCAAAAGAAGAAGGCCTCAAATGATTTGTTATCATCCGCCCACTAATTTGCACATCTATTTCCTTTGATCTTGAGAACATTTCCTTAGAATCAACATCTTTTCTATGTGCAATTTGTGTTGCATGAATTTTCCTCTTCTTAAAGTAACAATCATCATACTTACGATCATTCTTGTTACACCCCGCATTTTGAATTAAAAATTAATTTTCATTTTATGCGAAATGCAATGATGATTTACATGAATATATGAAACCTTGAAAGATGAATGTTATGATGAATTATATGTGATATGGTTTTATGCATTTAATTGAAATATTGATGAATATGCAATTATATTAATGCAATGTAAATGTTCCAACTAACTACTTGTTTGTTTTTCTAAGTGGATATGCAAGTAAGACTTCACGCCCTCCAAAGGGAGAGAGAGAGAGAGTATCACTCGGGAGAAGGGTATAGTCTAAGGGTTTACTAGTAATGAAATTTGAGTTCCTTTGCACCACATAGGTCAAGTAATTGGATACCTTTGAATCTGAGTGATCCCTTAGCCATTATTTTGGGTAAGTTAACCTAGTTGTTTTATGTTCTTGCTATCTTCATGATTGTTTTGATTGCAAATTATCGTGATATGTTATAAGTAATATTACCTTTTCGATTTATCAACTTGGTAAGCATATCAAGTCAAATCAGTTATAAATGAAATTATATTAAATCAATGTGAAAATATATTATATATAAAAACATATATATATATATAAGAAATAATATATATATGTCCAAAAAGTGATTGTCTTTATTCTCCACCAAGTTAGTGTTTAAGACAGACTGCCTAACAGTTGTCTCCTCCTTGGTATGGTAGGTGTTGGGACACGTGCCACTTTTGTATGGTCGGATTCCAAATTAATTGTAAAATGCTAAGGTTGAATTACTCACACTCCCCTATAAATAAGGGCAAAGATGGCCGCCTTAGACATTTAGAATTGACTAGCTGGAGTCTAATTGAATATATATATATATATATATATAAATATAAATATATAGTTGGGTAATTGGATATATATATATTATGGTTTTATTTAATAGCATATATTGTCATATTTATGTGTGCTAGTAGCAAAGTTATTTAAATCTATTTAAATTTCAGCCTCGAGGGGCATATGAGCCTCCAACATAGGCTTAACTAGCAATCGCACCTTCGTGTGCAATGGGTACACCGAAGACATGTAGAAGGTAGAAGAGTGATAAATGTGGTATAGTAGTGAGAATTGTAAAAGAGATAACTTAATGTATTTAAGAAATTGCTACTAAATTGAGTGCATAAAATTTGTATATAAAAGGAAATGGAGAAAGTTGTAATTTTGTTATTATTTTTGAAAATAACAAACCTCGGTAATTGGTTCCCCTATACAAATGGATCTTATTTGTAATGGCTTTCAACAAAACTCTTGAAATTTGTAGAGTTGATAGTATTTTTGTACAAAAGTTTCTTGTCTCTAGATAAAACTTTGGATAATAGAAGCCCATGTGCCATGAATGGTGTAAACTTTATCACTCCCTGTGAAAGATAATCCATCAAAGATTTGTTTAGAGTAAACATTTATAGATCATAGACAAGCAAGCTACATTTAACAAATGGTAAACTTACATGGAAACAGAAAGCTGAAAAGCAATTGAAATCTGCAATTTCAAAAGGACAATGAAAAAGGAAAAGTTTGTAGACAAGAAAGCTATATTTCACAAATGGTAAATTTCCATGGAAATTAAATGCTCAAAAGCAATTAAAATCTAGAAAAAGAAATCATTTGTAGAATTTAAAAAAGAGATACATGGAAAAATTCAATAGCACCAATAAAATCTGCCTGGGATAAGTTGGTTTGAGCTTGTTCCACATTGGCATCTCCTTCCTCCAACATAGAATTATTGAGAATCCCAATTTCTTTAAATTTAATTAAATTATTTTCTATACATTAGAATTCATAACCTTACTAGAACTTATTGTAAATATTGTATTTATTGATGACATGGAACAAATGAGGAATCTCTTACTTTTCAAGTGTAGCTCTAAGAAAACATTGCAATACATAGGTTATATTCTTGTATTCTGCAATAAGAGATATAAGAGAGCTAATAAGAGATATATTAGGTATCCTGCAATAAACAGTTCAGCTTCACTAAGTTCACTTCTTTTGGCATGACATTTTTTCTATGTTGTAAAAGTTGACTTCTAATATTTTTATTTTTTTAAGGTCTCTGCTTATTTGTTTAGTTCACAGCCATTGAGAATCTTCCAGGTTATAATCTATAAACGAATGGGACACAACCTTTGAAGAAAGTGCCAATGCAAGAAAAACATGAAACCAAATAAGTCAATAGATTCAAGCAACTCTTGTAATCCAAAATAAGCACGACAATTTCAACTCGGACTGGTCTCAAATTTTTCACATTATGTAAGGGATTAATTCCTATATTTCTAATAAAATATGATGATAAATAACTCTGTTATATGTCCCTGAGTGGTCCTAATGCCTTCTTAATTTTTTGAGTATATCTTCCTTGCTCTTTTATTGAACAACTTGTATTTTTAGTTTTCTTGTGCTTTCTTTGTTTACTTTCCTCCAAATGGGCTTGGTTTAGGTTGTGTTGGATGTACACAGGTTTCCTAAATGATGTTGCATAGCTATATCCATTACATCTCTCAACCATATCTAAATACAAAGAAATATTTAGAAGGGAGAGGATATTTTTTAACATAGGTTTTTTCTTCGTTGCTTTTCCAAAGTTTGAACGCTACTTGTGCCCACTTTTTTCACCCTCTCGAATGATTTGGGGCTTGGAAAAAAAAAATCGTCTTTGACATGGTGTCAAATAAGGTAATTATGATGGCAAAGAATAACACATGGTTACAACTTTGTGTGTAATGAAGATATATATTTCCTCTTCTTATGCTCTTGACAAGTATGAAATAAATATAGAACTATCTGAGTATGCTTCCAAAAGTTTTATATGAGGCCTTTTGTTGAGGGAAAGCCACACCAACATATGCTACCAAGTTCTAAACTTTTGGGAAAAGTTTGTCTTGTTGTTATCTTTAAAAAAAAGCTTGAAGCTCTTACCTTTGATGGCATTTACGTGGATCAAATTCTATTTGTGAGTAAAATTTAAAACTTAAAAATAACAATTAATAAGTGCATCACCATTTTTCTTTTTCTAGTGGTTCATGAATTTGTAACTTTATATTATTTCATATGCTCCAGTTTCACACCGATTTGGAAAAGTGTTTCATTTTCAGTAAATTAGATGTGCAAAAATTATGTGTTAATTGCTTTATGTTTCTGTCAAAATTAATTGTGTTTGTACAAGTGAATTTGCATTGTAACCTTATAATTTTTATTGTTAAGAAAGCATTTAATTCCAATGCATCTTACCTAGAGCCTCTCAATTTGTGATTGTTTCTCAGAAAATGTATGTGGGGGTACTCAAAAAATTTGAGGGTCCTAATTGTGAAATTGAGGAGGCTATTGATAAGCATACTAGTTTTGATAATTGTGTTATTAAAAGTGAAGAGTGCAGAGAAACATAGATTCCATATATTGAAGTAGATAGTGCATTCAAGAAGAATAAGGAAAGAAGAATGTTGAGAAATCCAAATCCATATCAACTGTTAGGGCTCATTCAACAAAAATACAAGGTGACAAAACTTTATGTGCACTGTTTCCTCTGAATCACAAGTGAAAATAGATAATAATAAAAAAAAGGATTGCTCTAGTACTAGAAAGGTGGCAAAACTTCCACCATTATGGGAGTCTACTAATTCTCAGCCTAAAGCAAGTGAATTTGCAAGAATCATAGTTAAATAAGAGGTATTTTTAAGATTCATTACTTACAAAGCTAGCATGCTTTAGAATGGAAACATGTGAAGTTATTAGATTTATTTTTATTTGCTTCATTGGAGTATTATTACTAGGAATTTTCAAACATAATACTTATTTTTTTACAATGTTCTCGAGTTTAAGTTGAGCTGATTCTTGTATGTGAGATTCTATCATTGATGTGATGGAGGTTTATTTATGAGATTTGTATATTAGGGTTGTCAGTTTCTGCTTAGTCCCTCTTGGTTTCTTCCCATCCTGGCATCTATTTATACTTTTTAGTTTGCTTCAAAATTATATGTAATTTAACAAGTATAGATTTGATTTTTATAATATCTTTTGGAACAAACACCATTATGGTAGGGTCAGAAATTTTATACTTAACTATTTCTAATACAATTTTGGATCATAAGATAGCCTTTCACTTTTTGTTTCAGGACAACTTTTACTGGTCCCTATATATCACAGTTTTGAGTTTAAGAAATCATATATCACAGTTTTGAATTTTAAGAAATCATTTAGGTTTTTTTATTTTAGGATATATATTTTTGTTTGATGGTACTATGAGTCTACTTCACATGACTTTTTTGATCTTCTTGTTAATTAGTTGTGCAAACTCTATTACTGCAAAGGTGTAATTTTACATATAACATCCCTAATAACTACATGATGTATGCGACTGGATGCAACAAGATAGAGATCGGTGAAGAAGAAGAAAAAGGAGAGGTGAAGGAAGTGGATGGAAAAATAAATCTTAGCTATCTTAAGCCCTTATAAAAGAACGCATTCTCGAGTGTCTTTAGGTGGGCTGGTGTGTTCTCTTTTTGTTTGTGCTATTTTGTACAAGATATCAAGCATTCTGGGTGGTTTTCTTTTTGTCAAAATAATAGCAAGATTGTTCTAAGAAAAAGCATGATGGCAGTTTTATTTCATATGTCTATGATGTCTCTGTACTATATGAATCTGTAATTCTTACAAATCTTGATTGAGTGGGCAGTGCTTGTTATCCATGCTAGCCTTAATTTTGCTAAAATGCTTCCTGGCTTTGGTCCTAGGAAGTGCTCTAAGTCTTTAATTCAAGTTTGGATTAAAAGGCTTAGCCATTTTGGTTATTTTTGTGAGGAATTTGCAAATTGTGGTTCTTTGTGATCATCTTTTGGCAATACAAATTAATTGTCACAGATTTGGCTATCAGGGCTAACTGTTCCTAAATTTCAGGGTTGCTTTTTATCTTGTTGTTTTTCTATTATATTATTTTTTATGACTTTAGCTATGTTGATTTGAGTTAACCGAAAATTAACTTATTGGCATCTTGAAATGCAAGTTCCTTATCCTAGCAGGCTATAATATCCCAAAATAAGAAACTATAATATTATTCCACATCTATGTTGTCTTGTGAAATGACAAAACCTAATGTGCATGGAAAAATGCATTGTAAACATTCTCTAAAATAGGAAGCCTACAAAAATGGCAGGTTTGAGTAGTTAATATCAAATTATTAAAAAAAAAATCTTTGTATACACATGAAAGTATTACTGGACAACAATTTTTTGTAAGGACATTCTCATTGAAATAGTTAGGAATATTGTTTCAACAAAAGACAAACCGACCATTTCAATTTTCTACAATTAATAAGGTTAATAGATGAAGAAAAGATCTCATTGTCAAACACCACCTTCCAACAAACCACAAGGGAGGATTGTGAAGGGGGCGAACTTTACCACACAAGGGGAGGTGAATAGAATTTGCAAAGGACCCCATGCTAGCCATAGCCACAAAAGGCATACCAACACCCAATGGAACACAACCAAGTGAAGATAAAAAATATTACCAACAATTTCGCCATTAAGCGCATAAGCTCTTGAAGCAACAATGATCAAATGAGCATCACTAGAAAAAGGTTTTCTGCCAGAGTAGAAAACATCTTGAGTAACTCATAGCCTCCTGATCCCCTCACAAGAGAGCTCATAAATGACAGCAGCAAGAGGTTTACAAAAGCATATGGGTGGATATTCTATGTTACCAGTATATTATCATGCAAAATAGCAAACAATATATTATCCGTAGTATAGAAAACATTTACAGACGGAGCCGAAAACAAGCAAGAAGGGAATCTACTGAAGGGATTAATTTAAGCCGTGTTAATACCCTTTACAGTAACGAAATTCCAAATACAAAAGAACAAAAGCGAGCTTAAATATCCCTGTGGGAATCCCTGCGAATAGGCTTGGATGATGAATGAGATAAATTCCGAGAAGGCAGGAATTGCAAAAATGGGGTTTCATTTGGAGCACAATACTATACGAATCTAGGGTTTGCAAATTTAAAAGAAAGTATTTAGAAAACCATATAAACCTAGGGTTTGTCAAGGCAAGTGACTTACCTCAAGTTTCTGCACAAATTGTTGTCTTTCTCTCAACGATGTAGAGGAGAAAAATGTGCAGAGTTTGTAGGTGAAAGTGAGCGAACAAGTTTTTGTAGCTCACCAAATCAGAGAAGTGAAAGGTCAATAGCAGAGAGGAAGAGTTTGGAGGAGCAGAAAGTAATAACAGCGGAGAAAGCAGCAAAAAGGGGTGAAAACAACTAGCGAAAAATGATGAACGGTTGAGATTCATTTCATGGTAGTCCATGTCCTATCCTACGAATTTAGTCGTGGATAGACAAAATGCATTCCACAAACCTCAGTGAGGGAACACCTTCAGAATAATTAAATGCTATTTTATACAAAAAAGTGTTGTAGATTTATTGGCCACATAGTGGCATTTAAGTGGTATTTAAATGTCTTTATAAGCCACTTTAAAACATGGCACATGGGGTGCATATGTAGTTGTTTTAAAGTCACTTAAGTGGCAGATATAACAACCATATAAATGCCTTTAAACCAACTTCCAATCATGCCAATTGCTATCCCTTTAATTGTTGCACCATAAAGCCACAAAGTGGCATATAAATTAGTTAAAAAGCCACAAAGTGGCTGTGATAAAATCCTTAAATAAGGCGTGGAATATGTCTTCCAACTTAGGAATAATATGAGGCGTTGGACTTAGTGGAAACAACCACTATTTTAATCTTTAAAATCTACATTAAAATATCAAACAAATGCATGAATTTTCCAAGATCACGTGCCTATTCAAAGGCATTAGAATTTGCAAATAAAAGAAATTTTTAAATAGCCACAAAGTGGTGTATTAATCTTCAATTATGTAGTCTTTAATCATTATTTAGAACTAACTACCTTTGGAAAGGGTCGACCCCTCCAATATGGGGCGACCAAGTCAACAATGTTTAACGTTTCAAACTAAATTTTAAAGCTTTATAAATCCCAATCCAAGGTGGTTGTTATGAAGGCATTTAGCATAATAGAAGCTTCTGAATTTTATTTTAAATTAGCCACATGAGGGGCGCATATGGAAAATTCTTTAAAGCTTTTTAAAATAGCAATTTAAATGTTGCAAGTTGTGGCATTATGGAGAAAAAATCAAGCCTCTTAATGAGGTAGTTTCTAAACAAAAATATGGTTGTGTAAGCATAAATATGGTGCCACGTAGTGCAATTCATTAAATCTAGAAAATATTTGCTTATAAAAACCAATAGCTTATACTTTGTTTTGGTTGGCTAATGGGCATTATGAAGGAGGCGTAGAGTCTGAGTATATTATTCTTAAGCATATAGAGTTTATAATATCAGATAAAGAAGTGATAACAAGTAGCAGCTGAGGGTTAGTATTTTCAAGTATTTAGAGTTTGAATTATCAGTGATAGAAGAGATAACAACAAGTAAGCAACTATTAGACTACATGAAGGAGGGTAGCTGAGCATTGTCAAAGCTTGAGTATCCAAGAGGGAGCTATTTGCAGCCAATAGTTAGAATTTACAAGAATGTCTTATTTGTTTTTAAACTTCTTACCTTATTTTCAAAGAACTTGAAATAAGAATGTTAAGTATGATAAAAGAAAGAGTTTCTTATGATTATTTAAGATAATGAGAATATGTAGTCTGAAAATAAAAGACTTAATAATGATATTTTAATATCGTTAACTTTAAGAATAAGAGTGAAAAGAGTCAAATGAGAGTGAATAGTGTGTTATGTTGTTTGTGTAATGAGAATTCAAGGTTGAACATGATATTTAGTTGCTCAAAATCTTGATGATATTACATATCATATACCTCATTACTTCTTTTTATATTTTGTGAACCCAACCTTATGACTTGTTATTGGGAATTTATAACATGAGTAAGAGGCAGTAATACTCTATTTGGCTTGAATGATATTATTTTCATGTTTATATGATGGAATGTCAGTATTTTTTGTATGACCATGTGTATGTCAAGATGATGGCATAGTGTCATCATTATCTGTTTAAGAAGCCAAAGAATAAGTGAGATGGTAAACCTTATGGTTTGTGATAAGACTTGAATTAAAGGCAATAGCCTAGACCCTAGATGTTATAGGAATGTAACAGGGGAATTTATTGTCAAAGATGTTATATCAATCCAGTTATTTTGACCACCTTAGTGGGCAAGCACTTAGGAATGTAAACCTTTTGGTAGTAGAACCAGTTGGTCTACAATTGTTTTTATCCTTAGTAAACAAGACTATAGTGTTTAACATGAAACACTAAAACCTAAAGGAAGTTATATTCTTAATGGAGATCTAACCATTGCTAAGGGGATTTTGTATATGTAATTGTTATACTACATTATGACTAGGAAGGTCAAGATGCTATCATTATGAGTCAAGAATTTCTAAATGTTTATATCTCAAGAGTATTTACCCTTAATGGATTTGATAAGACTCGAACAAGTGGTTATAGCCACAAACAAGTGGTTGTAGCCGAGACCCAGGTAGTTACATGAAAGTAACTAGGGTGTTTAATTCAGAAATTACTAACAACCTAGGTGAGTTATTTACTTGGTGAATCTTCACATTCTGAGAAAGGATTCTATAATAAAACTAAACACTAGACATCCAAGACTATAATATGAAGTATGAATCTTTAGTTCAAGATTAATATTTATTATTTATATATGTTGAACATTTTGTCAATAATTTTTAGTTTGTGACCAAGAGAGTCTAGTCAAAGATATTGGGTCATTAGTATCAACTACTTGTACATAGAATGGGAGAGCAGATACTCCCATTGTTAATACGAAGGACTTGAATAAGTGGTAGTTGTTGATGGTGATTTTGGCACCACAACAATGCAAGCAGAATATTGTTATTATGCTTCTCCTAAAAGAGAAAGGCAACACATGGATGCCTTAGCTCCCAAGGTCTTTGTAGTTGGGTCTCAACTTTGTTGATGTTACTCAGTGGTCAATGCAACAGTAATGTTCAAGGGGCCTGCTGGTGTTGAGCTTCTGGATTGTTCTAATATCGAGCATGAAATAAAACCTATTCTAATAGGGGTTTTAAAGAAACAACAAAAGATAGATCAGGGTTTTGAAACAGAAAAGAAGAAAAGTTCATCCCATCTTAACCAGACTTGTTAACTTCAAGGAATTTGTAAACCAAAACTATAGAACAAAGTAAACTTGTGATTGACACACAGCCTCCTTCATTCACAGTGCTAATTCGCATAACAAATTTTAATTACCATTTAAATAAAACACAAAATAATATTTCACTCCTTGAAGACTTCACAAATCAAATGATCAATTAAGACAAATATCATTCAGGAACACAACACGAAGTAGATTAAACTCCGATTTCTTCTACTATCAATAAAACAGATAAGCTTGATATTTACAAAGCTGGCACAATCACCAGTGTACAGAGAATCTGAGGCTCCAGATTGTTTCCAACTACACTAAGAGAATTCAGAAAATACATTACAGTCTATACTAAAATCTTACTGCTAACCAAGAAGACAAAGAAGCTCTCATTACTGAGAATCAAGATGCAATTCTATCTCCTTCTATTCACTGCCTAACTCCTAACAGTTCTAACTCTCAATGGTTCTCAGTCTAAAAGTTCTCTAGATCTAGAAGTTCTAATCCCTTACTGTCTAACCTTTACAAAGAGGCAAGAATGCCATTTATACAGAGTGTGTACCAAAGAATGTGTTGTCCCCTACACTAGGGTTTACAAAATATCTACAGATTGGAGAGTCGGCTCTCAGATCTTTCTAAAGAAAGTTAAAACTGCATTCAATGTGAAGCCCTGATGTCCATGCTGAAAAGTTGTTCCGGGGATGACCTTAGATCTTTTGCAGCTGCAACCTTTACTCTCATGTCTCTGTGTCCATCTTTGAGCTCTGTTGGGGGGCGCCTTGAATGCTTCAGAATATCTCCATTAATATTGATCTACCTCCTTGCCAGTAGTCACCACATTTGTCCCTTTGAGTCATAATTTCTTCTTTCCTTCGACTCCCTTTCTATTCTGGACTTCTCTGTTCGTTGACCGTCTTCTGGAAGCACCGTCGAGCCTCCTTGTAGATCTGATCGCCATCGCCCGAGTCGATTCGTCGTCAACTGTTCTCAGAAATAATCTATCTTGCTTGCATTTTGTTGATCTTCCCTTACAGGAACAGTCAATCAATCAAAGGTCCCTCTCAACTCCCTTTGATTGGACGATCAGCTGCCATGCTAGATTCTGAGCAGTCAAGAGTGGTCAGACCTAAATCGCAGGTCAGTGAGACACCATCGGTGTCTCCCCGATGCGATTTTCATCTTACAACAGGCATCGACATAGCTTGGGTCAATCGGTGAGACGTCTCGGCGGGCCTCAGAAGTCACATCGAGCTCATTTTCCTATCGCCGAGACCTCACCTCGTTGGTAGGACGTCATAGCGATGGTATCCTCCGCTCTGGCTCAAAGTTTGTTTTCCTTTTGGGAAGACCCCTTAATCGGCCCAAGGTCATAGCGATCCCCCATGGTTATATCGATATCTATTTTTCATTTGTGAACCTACTACTATTAGCAAGACTTTAGCATATCGACAAGACCACATGGCAAAGTCCTCATTTTCCTTTGGAGTCTCCCTGACATCCTCCTTATCCTGCGGCGAGCTAACTTCATTCTTTCAGTGTGACACTAGTAAGTCGGCAAGACGTTTCGCCGAAGGCCAAATCTTTGGGCGAACTTCCTTGTGTTGGTGAGACACCACTGGGTCGGGGAGACCTTATCCTGAACTCCTATTCTCTTACCGAGCCCTCCTTGTCGTCGGTGAGACCATCCAATATCGCTGTGACCCTACAGCGAAATCTTTCATTCGCTCGGAGTCTTCCCGACCTCTTCCTATCCTCCTCGAGCCCTAGCCTTTCTGTTTCGATGTGACCTTTGCTCTTCGCCAAGACCTTGTGGCGACAGCATGACCCTTTGTCGATGTTGCTTCACTCTATATCGGCGAGACCTACTTTCTTCCTTGAGACTTCTTAGCGAGCTCCTTATGTCATACCGAAGATTGATCCTTCGGTAAGACCTTTCACTTCGGGCAGACCTCTTTCCAAAAGTATCATCCTTAGAATATTTTCCATTTCGGGGAGACATTTGATGTAGTCACGCCGAGATGGGTTTCGTCGTTGCATGTGCTTCATTGTAACATCCCTTTGTCGGGAAGATGTCCCATAGATACCCGATATCTCAGCGAAAGCTTTACTAGTTCATGTTGTTGTCACTGTGACACACCAGTTCTCTCGCCGAAGTTCCTTCGTGTCGCTTAGACGTTTCTTGTTCGGCGAGAGTATATAGCGATCCCCCTTGTTTCCTTCGGAGTCTTACCGACCCCTTGTTTCGATGAGACATCCACCGTTTGGCTAGACCTCTGGGCGACGCTTTGCTACTTCACCGATATGCGGACCCTTCCCCGTCGGCAAGACTCCCGGTGTTCGGTGAGAGCACATACCGAAGGGAACAACTCACGCCGAAGTGTTAGACCCTTTTTGCTTAGTCGGTGAGACTTCGTAAACTCGCAGAAACATCTTGGCGGGGATAACACCTTATGTCGAAGGGATCACCTCTTGATAGTGATCGGCGAGACATGGAGACTTCGCCAAGACCATATGCCGATGAAGATGACTCTGCTGAAGTGTTTGCTGGTGGTGGGGTAGTTGGTGAAACTTTAGGGATTCGCCAAGACATCTCGGCGAAGAGAGAACATCTGCCGACAGTGTATGCCTTTTGTTGCCAGTCAGTGAGACCCAAAGATCTCACCGAGACATCTCTCTGAAGGAAACCCCTCATGCCAATAGGAAATTCAAGTCGTCAGGACGATGACCCTCATCTTGCTGATGGATCCTGCATATGATTTCTGATCGCTGTGACATCTCTGGGGTCTTGCCGATAGGAAACATAAACGCATATTTGAACCAAACGAACCATAGGTCGGGGAGACCGTGATAACCCTACGCCAATAAGATGCACAATGGGGAATATTTTGATTCTTCGAATTTCGAACAATCAGAGCCGAGCCACCAGTCGGTAAGAGTCTAGAAAAGTCTTGCCGACTTTTACCTTAGCTAATTTTCATGACCAACTGGACAGAAGAATGCCTTCCAACTGAGCTCCCTTGGAAAATATCATCCTGTGTGCAATTTAATCCTGCACTCAACAAAGAAAACCACAGTAAATATCACATGAACAGCAGTTAATTAATCAAAATCATCATTGAAATGAATCCTATGTTAGTAGGGTACCGCTAAATCTTCAAACAAAATGATCATACAAGCAGTTCGGGTTTCAAGCCGACCCGCGGAATCCAAGCCAAGGAGAAATTTTGGAGAATTCTGAGCCAGATGGATTCCATCAGAATAAGCATGAAAACACCCATTAGAAACTTAATCCGATTACTATCAATCAAGAAATAGCATGTGAGATCTCAAAATAACATCAATTACTCATAAAATGCATCATCATTTATTAACTAGCCTTACTACTCCATACCTCCTCACATTCCACCAAATTTTGGGGAAATCCGCGCAGGACAGATTTCCGTGAAGGAGAAGACATTCTGGCAAACCCAGAACAAATGGGGAACAACAGATTTCAGGAAAATCTGGGGGAGAAAGAAATCCGCGAAAATCCGGTCCACGTGGATTTTTGCGAAGACCGAAAATCCCTGAACGACAACGCTCAGCCAGAGTTCGAGCGAGATCCAGGAAAATCTGGAGGAGAAAGAAATCCGTGAAGAAGTAGACATTTCTCAGAGGCCTCGGGGATTTCAGAAAAATCCGATCCACGCGGATTTCTATGAAGACCGAAAATCCCCGAACGACAATGCTCAACCGAAGTTCAAGCGAGATCCAGGAAAATCCGGATTGGGTGGAAAATCCTGAACTCAGGAGAAAACCCGAATTCCAACGCTCAGCCGAAGTTCGAGTGAGATCCGAGAAAATCCGGATGGGGTAAAAAATCCCGAACCCAAGAGAAAACCCGAATTCCAACACTCAGCCGGAGTTCGAGCGAGATCCGGGAAAATCCAGATGGGGTGGAAAATCTCGAACCCAAGAAAAAACCCGAATTCCAACTGAGGCAGAACCAAACCTAAAACAGACAGAACAAAAGATGAAGAAAGGAGAAACAGAAGAACCCCAAAAACAAAGCAAATAACAAAGGAAAAGAAATCAAAAGAGAAGGGGGACCCATTTTGATCCAGATCAAAGTGGGGTGGTTATGCAAGGCATAACAATAGTTTCCAAGTCCCAAGAAGTTACAATAATGTAACTTGGGTATTCAAAGTTAGAGAAGTATAACTAGTCAAGTTGTTTACTAACTTAGTAAGTAAGAACATTGAACAAGTGGCAGTTGCCAATGTCCAAGACATTACGTGAACATAACATGGGTGTTCTAAAGTCACGAAGACTTAACCAATCTAGATGAATTATGTCTTAACAAGGAACAATACTATGCTTGAGATTGACAGGTGTCTAGGGGCAGTACTATACTGGAGATGGACAATAGTCAAGGAGCAATATTATGCTCAAGATTGATAGGTGTCTAGGAGTATGACTTAAATAAAGGCATCACTTTTTAAATGGAAATTTGTATGAAATGTTAACCAATGATCAAATAGTAAATTTAAACTATTACAAGGTCAAATAAGGTTCTCAAAGTCAATGAGGGTGGGTGAATGAATGACTTCGCTCGTAAGTAGTGGTTGTATATATATTGCAAATACTTTGGCCAAAGTGAGTGCAATAGTCTTTGCTTGCACTTATAGGTTCACTATGTTTTAGATACTTAACACAATCAGAGTTATCATTCATAGTTGGAAGGCCTCCAAAGTTGGTTGATGGTATTGGTTAAGTAGGGAACAACACCAAAGCTCAAATGGCAATTACTATATTTTTCTTAACTATACTCTTCATTGAAGGCTAGGGCCACTTCCAGTTAGGAAGGTGTGCAAGGGACTGCCAATCTATGATTGGAGGTAAAGCACCTGGGTGATGCTCTCCCTCTTCTAGATGACATGTCAAGTCTTGTGAGACAAAAAGAAAGAATCTAGATATGGCATCTCTAACCTTATTCCTTAAATGTTAAATGTTATGTGTTGTTTATTTGAAATCATTCATGTGGAAAATGTAAAAAGGAAAAGTTGTTTATTCTTTTCAGTTCAAAAAGTGAAATGAGTTATTATGTTATGCTTATGTTATCAGTTTTGCAATTATAATTTCAATTATTGAAATAATTTTTTTGTCATATTTTTAAGGAATTGTTACTTTTTTACTTCATGGTTAAAATTCCTAGTAAATTCCTTGTTGTAAGGTGGTGGATGTTACAATTCTTGACCTTCCTTTTTCTAGGTGTGGTATATGTAGGATTAATTCATCTTGCTTCAAGCACCCTTTTCCAATAGCTAATCCATGTCATGGTCTCTTGCAATACTCTATATGTTATTTGTTTCAGTGTTTCCTCTTTTGGTTCAATCCATCCTAGATCTGGAATAGGTTCATTATAAATTTATACAATTCATAGTTTGTATCTAGATTTTTCCCATCTTCCTCCACTTCTAGTGTATTTTCATGTGTTCCAAAAGTTCTAACTTGTTACACAGTGAGCCTCCTATAACTTCTTTGTCTCACCTCATGTTAATTACAACAATATGTCTAAAAGTCTTCAATATGAGGCTCGTGCATGAGAGTTGTTGATACTTTGGTTTCCATTTTCCTAAATGGATCATAGCTCTTTTGTACTACCTCGAACAACTCTAAGCTATGTTTTTCTAGTTCATATTGAGAGGCTTTAGCATAACTAATACTATCACATTTATACCACCCAAATTTGATTGAGAATTGAACCCCAAATTTACATTTCAACTCCAACAAGTAATATGATATCTTAGAAACTCAAGGAAACCCATTTGTCAGTAGAATAATTGGGTATTTTATAAGGTTTACCACCAAAAACCTTTTGTTCATATGTAAGAGAATTTTGGGAACTATATAAACTAGCTTCCCCTCACACTCACCACTCCTTTTAGGATATAATATTTTGGCCTTATCTCTTTCCATGTTTCTAACCAACCACATGGAGAAAGCATCATTTACTCTTTTGTAATGCTCCACTGACTTCTTTGTCCCCAACTCAGGGTAATGGTCATAAACCAACACTTTTCCTAGACAACTACCTACTATTCCTACCTTCTGCAACTCATTAAACATGCTCATGGATGCTAGTACATATACTAGATATGAAGTCATATAAAATATCTTTTGTTCTTGAAAACTAAAAAATTTGACTATATAAGTTATCACTAATGAATCCAAGCCAATGAAGCATCTGTTCGCCTAAATAAATCCATTCGATGTATAGGTACATCCATTCTTCAAACACAAAAAAAATTAGGGAGACCAAATACTCAACTCAACAAAGTTACCATATCTCCAATATCTTCAATAAAATCACTTCTAGATAATGTATTTAATAACTTTGACATTAATTTGTACAAAGTCTTCATCTATTTTATGTTTATTATTCTCCTATCAGCTTCAACAAATTATTCTACTAAAACTCGTTCCCACATAATTGTTACTTAAGAATAGAAAGGAATATCAAATATTTGTTTGATTGCATCTTCGCTAGGTCCAAGTATACTCGACCATCTACTTTGAATTGTCTCATTTCTTCATCAAAATTATTCATGCATTGCAAATCAAGCTTTGGGAAATGCATAGCTACTGGAAATATTACAAGTTTGTCTAGTCCATTCAATATAATCTTCTCATCCCACATAGTACTATTTGGACACTTCAATCATTGATGCAAGTTTGTCATGTTGACAAACCCTATATCCGTGTTCATTATTTCTCCATAAATTTCTTTGATTCGATATGGTGAACACATTCTCTCGAATTCTTATTTCATTTTCTTGATTCCTCGAGTCATTGATCCTGCGAAGGTTAAAGATACCTTTCATTATTGAATGTTAAGGTTTTACTATTATTTTATTCTAAGACTAGGGTTTTTCATTTCAAAATTCTACCCTAGATTATATTAAATTCAATTCTAATAGTACAAAATGATAAATCTACTTCATTCACTACCCATAATTTACATATTTGAAATTCAATTTTTTTGTTAGGACATTCCTTTTGATTTATTCATGAAATTAAAGAGGTTTACGTGAATGTGTATGTAGGCTTCCACTTTTGTGAACTAAAACTCTAAATTGACTTAAGAATTTTTGCACGTACATGTTGTCTCCTTTTGTCAAGCTCTATGAACAATTCCTTTTGCAACAACGAATTCCCTAGATTATTGTTTGAATTTTTTGTTAGTTGCTCTCTGTGAATTCCTTTACAAATTATTATTATTATTAGTTCCTACCAATAGGCTGGTTACTTTTGAAATCGTTTGATATGCATTTGATATGCTCAGCTGGTCAATCACATTCTATAATTTAAATATATTTCTTTGTACTTCTATAGTTTGAATTTAAGGACATATTTTTTATGTTTAAAAATTTATTTCTCTTTTTCTATTGGTTAGAGTAGCTCTATTATTCATTTTTCTTTAAGAAAATTAAAAAAATAAGATGACATATATAAATTTTGGTGAATATTTATGCATTAAATGCAAATTGTGTGAGCTTTGTTGGTGGGTACATAATTACTGAATGCATAGTTAGTGTATTAAATGTCACCGCAGTCAAGGAGACTTTGTTGGAAGTGTTGGGTTTTTTGTGTGTTGATTCTCCTTTGTTTATCATCGATTAATGCAAAATATAGGAATGTAAAGCCTTTGTTGCTCTGCCTTCCTCTGAGTTTTTCACATGCACCACAACCCGGTACCACTCAAGGGCTACTGCATTTACTAACAGTTTTTGTTCTGTTTGGATTTGATTTTGTGTATTTGACTTAGGTGGAATTTTTAGCTTGAGGCTAATTTTTGGGAAGAACTATCTAGAGACATTGGCTTACAGCTATCCATTATTTGGATGCATGAATTCCTTAACCAAATTAACATGACTGTAACTTCTTCCCCTATGTTTCTTTTGTGCTTTGCAGAGCTCCCTCGGTTGTAGGTTGGTCACCCATTACTCCTCTCTCATAGGTGCTCTTCTCTTTCAAGGATTACTAGTAAAACCCTAAAAGCATTTTCAACGAAAGAGAAGAAATGAGGAATTCACAGCAATAGGCAATTTGACAGCCATTTTGAAGTGTATTCATCACAAATTGTTTCTAAGGTAAGATATCAAAGTACCTGTTGCATATTTAACTTCACTTGAGCTATTTTTCTAGGTCTTTTGGTGGGATTTTAGGAATTATAGCAAGAATTACAAGTGAAGTTCTCTATGACTTGTTAAAAAATTGCAGTTGCATTATTTTGTTCCTATTTTGCTGCTTTATGAGCTACATTGTAGGCAACAACAAACCCAAAGCACAGTAGGGTTTGAATAATTCATGTTTTTTGTAGGGTTTATAGTTAGGGTAATTGCACATTTTTTCCTTAAGTCGAGAACTGGCCTAGTGGGTATTTGACAGTTTTGAGTTGGGAAGTTATGCCATTTTCCTAAAAACAGAAACCCCGTCAAGAGGACATGGTAGTATTTCTAAAACATCTAATAAAAATATTTTTTAAAGAATTTTCTCTCTAATTAATATTTGTACATGATGAATTCAAGGCTTCTATTTGAAATTATATCTACCAAGAAAATCTTCAAAAACAACTTTAAGTTATGTTTATTTTTTAGATAATATTTTTATATTTTTTTTGCATTATCTGTTTTAAGGAATTTTTAAAGTAGTCACATATATAATAGAAATCGATCAATTCGCTATTTTACAACTATTTTGAATCTGTAGATGCATTCCTTTCAAACTATCCTCGTACTGAAGAAGAGGATCACTAATGTCTTGTCTACTATTATGATTTTTATGCATAGATTTGCATCTATAATTTGAGGTAATAGAGTCTCTCTTTTTCAGTATACATGACATGTATCTATAGATGATAATTCTTTTGTTCTTATAGGAAAAATGCTATTATTTATACCTAATATTGTTATATTTAAATGCATATCTATAATAGCTTTATTGTGTCTTCAGTTTCACCGTATATAACTCCATTTTTTGTCTTTACAATATGAATTGAAAAGTGCTTAAAGTAGCTATAAGATGAACATGAATTTTTTCAGAGATGTGATATCTACATCTTTGAGGCTAATATTTTATATTGGTCATGTTGAAGAATTTAATAATGCATCCCCTTGATTTTTTGCTAGGCATCTGCATGAAGATCTTTTAGGTTTCATCACTTTGAAAGAATCAAAAGGTATATCAAATGAGATTATTTATTTTTGGATTAAAATGTTCAAGTTGAGAATATTTCAAGTGGAGGAGGTTAACACAGACAACTCCAGGGATTTGTTCCCTCAAGCTTGCTTAGAATTTGACAAAGCTTTTACTGAACATAATGCTTCATAAAATGGTCCTTGATTTATTGGAGATTAATTATGCACATAAAAAAACAAGAGAAGAGGTCATTTAAGTCAATAACTTGTAATCAAGAAAGCACTACAATGAGAATAATCACTTAGGGTACCACATAAGGTGATAGTTGTTGTTAAACGATGCAAGTCTTAAAAATAGATCTTTAAGACAACCTTCAAAAATTGTTGATTTCGTAAACTATTTGTTGTGTGAAGTTTCTTACTCTTTGTTGCTTACATAAAATAAAAAATTGAGGAGCATTTTTATTGTATCTATTGAATATTTTGGTGAAATTATAGAATGTCTTGGTTTATTCATTTTAGAGTTGAGTAGTAAATAATTTCAGGTGATCAGCGAGGTTGGGGATATGGTCCATATCAAATATTTCCAACTGAACCAGAGAAGTAGTAGAAAAAAGAGAAGCAACAACTGGAAGAGAGAAAAAACTTTGTTGAAAACAACCTGAATCAAGGATGACTATCTTGATCATTGCATGTTTTTGATGATGCTTTTGAAGCAATTATATTTTATCGTATATGAATATTTGAGTTGTTATTCCTAGGGATCTTATGTCTTCTATAATGCCTATGTATATGATCCTTTTTAATGGCATTGTATTGTAGATCCTTTTTAATGGCATTGTATTGTAAAACCATGAACAGATTATAAACTAATCTATTTAATTCTTCATAATAACATGAACAACATTATGCCATCTTGAAAGCCATACAGTTCTTAAATTTATAGGTTCGCTCATGTTTTCATTCTTATCTATAGATTGGTAGTCTTTAATTAATTCTTCTTGAGAGCACACCCTCTATCTTTCAGGACCTTAAATGACACACCCAATTCTATAGAAATCATGTGAATCTCTAGTTTTGTAGCTTGTATGATGCTAAAATGCTAAAACACATGCATTTTTTTGCTTTGTAATATATTTTTTTATGATAGAGAAAAAGATTGAAAAGGGGACCTCTAACCCCCATTGAGAAACATGAAACTTTTTTTAGCATATAGATTCTAGTCCAAAGAACCCATCCTTTGGCCTCTACCTCCCTTTGTTACGATAGCCTCTAGTCTAAGCAACCTCCTTTGGCTTTTAGCCTTAGCCCAAGCATCCTAGATGTCAACACTTCAGATCATGGGTCTTTCTACATATTGGCCATGCTAGTTTTGATTAGGTCTCCCATTGCAAGAGTTATGTGTTTTCATTCCTAAAAAATTTCACATAGATGATGCAATTATGCTATCCAAATAAAGGGAAAACATGAAATTAAAATACTATCCAGATAATCAAGCTCACCAATTTTCTTTAAGCTTTCAGTTTAAATTGAGTGCAATGCATGATAGCCCACTTATTCTATGTATATTAAGAAAGAGACTATCCTCTATTCAATCTCACTAGTTTATCTACATCACATGAGATTTTTATCTATGTGGGACTAAAATAGACATTCCCTAAACTACATAGAGACAAAAATATGGCTTAACATAATCAAATAGAATATTCTACCAACAAGCAAAAAGGCTATTGAGATGAATATTTTTGTTCCTTTATCATGACTCAATGTCGCTTCCAACTTGGTTACTTATGTTGCAAATTCTACCTGCATTAAATACACTTTGGTTTCACTTCTTCTCTAAATATTAAAATTCCAAAAGACTACTACAATTGTTGTAAAAAATATCTAGAAATTTTCTTAAGACATAATTCATGTAGCACTCGTAAATATGGATGTAACAGATGTAGGAAAACCGTATGTGTATCACTCTCCTACTATATGTAGGGGCTTTGAAGTTGTTGAGTAATAGGTGAATAAACTTGTAATGATTAATTATAGATTATTAGGAAAGTGTCACCCTTTTACCATGCCACATACTTTGGATTGTGAGTTCCACCCCTACCTTATGGATTGAGAATGCAACTACAATTGACTCATTTCTAGCCTCTTTGATTGGGTCTACTTTCTCCTTGATTCAAATATCTTTGGACAAACATTGATAGCTAATTGTCTAAAAGTTCAGACATGCTACATAAGAGAACATGAGATCCAAATGAAAAAGTGGAAGAAAAGTTTTTAGGTGAGAATTTTGACCATAGTTATACTCATTCAATGGTTTCGACTACATATGGATCTATCATGATAGTAGGGTGCAGCTGGTGGTTTCGGCTGCATACAAATTTGTCATGATAGCAAGATGCACCTTGTGGTTTCAACCACTTACAAACTAATCATGATGGGATCAACATTCAGCTGATGGTTTTGGTCGTTATGGACCTGTCATGATGGGAGCAAGGTGCAGTTGATGGTATTGGTTGTGTATAAATGCATCATGATGGGAGCAGGGTGCAACTGATAATTTCAAGCATACAAACACATCATGAAAACAAGTGTTATATTGATTGCAAAATAGTTGTCAAAAAACCTTAATGAATAATGAATAGTGGAGGATGCTCCATGTCAAAAATGATACAACTATGTCAAAAATGATTTGGTGGTTGATTAAGCATTAACACCTTCATTTCTGCATTTTGTAGTGTTTAAATTGTAATGCCAAATTCTACTTAAACCATCTAAACATCGAACTTTGTAGACTTAGATTTTGTAGCTCAACCAAAATGGGGTTCCCAACCCACCTATCAAGTATCCAATTATTATCCATATGATGTTGTCCAACTATGTTTCATATCAAAATGAGTGTGGTATACTGTTTCTCAAAGTTTCTGGGGTTACAAAAAAATTCCACAACATTTACGCAAAAGAAAATAATAAAGGGACTAAAATTATACCCTACAACTCTAGTCAAATCCTAAAATTCAAATATTGTTAGCATCTATCACATTGAAAATTTACCATTTAAAAATAAAATTGAACTTACAAAATATGATGCAAAACTACAAATCCAACTATGAAAACTTATCCCTTAAAAACTATTACCGAAAGTTATATAGGCATAAGATTTGTATATTTTAACTGATAGTAATTTATTTTTAAACAATTAATTTTGAACATTATTAGTTAATTTGGTTTTGCATCCAAACTAACAACAACTGTGTATCTGGGAAACCTCACACTTCTCTTCACCACAAGCAAATGTTACACAAATCCACACCAAAGTCACCCCTAAAGGACACCAAAGTTTGTTTGAATGCTTTTTCACTTCTTTGCTAGAATTCATCAACAGGAACTCAATGCTATTCATCACTTGTTTCATGATGAAATGATTAAGTAAACTCCCTTTTATCGATCTCAAATCATTTATTAATAAAGCTCGTTCAATGCCCATACAGTAGTAGCAAAGCATTTATGACAATGATAGGAGTATGCAAAGGTGTGATTTGTATAAGTATGTATAACGTTCCTTTTAGTATCAAATTTAGATAGAGACTACTTTTCTACAAACATAGGAAATCCTGTTGCTACTACATTCAAGAGATTAAAAGTTATTTGATTATGTTAATGCTAAATATCTTCAATAGTGAGGTCATCAATAAAGAAGATGCCCTTAAGAAAAGATTGCTTCATTAGCCTTTCCGAGTCATGACATAAGCATGTTATGTTGGGTGAATAATTACACTTGGGTATTTTTTGTTCACATGAAAGTGAAATATTTGTGGACCCTAGGTAATGTCGTGATGATATTAGATTACAATATTTGCAAGTCAATTAGTGTGAACTAAATAATTTTCATCTTGATATAGGAGAATGAGCACAATAGAACTCTAGACTTATACGAACATTTAAATAAGATTAAGAATTGTGCAAAAGAATCCATGCAAACTGAATAATTACATCCTTTAAAATCATGTTTAGATGGGAGTAATTTCATCACAAGTTTAATATTCAAGAATATGCTTTAACTTCAACATGCAAGTTCCTTTGTAATGAATATTGGAGAAAATTTTATCTAAAATAGTTATGTAGACAAAGGTATGTGAACCAAATATTGGATTGAAAAGTTTAGTTCAGGCAAGTCATAGATTCCCACATCATTAAAATTTACTTTATAAACTGATCAGGTTCATAAGCTAGAAAATAACAACAAAAACGGTCACAAAAAGATTAATCCAGTGAATAGAACTCCTTGTAGTGTAGAAAAATGTACGCTCTTCTTGGAGATGGTACAATTTCACATTTAATTGGGACCTATTTTAGCACCCCTGCATTTATGACCCTTTAAATCATCAATAATAGGCTCCTAAGACTCTTTATTTTGGATCTCAAGGCTTATTTCAATTGAAATCCTAACAAAATCAACAAAAGCATTCAATTTTCTAACAACGCAACATTTACTCACCCCAAAAAGCTAGGGTGGGACTCATACGCCACCTTGGGCGTATGATTCCCCCTAGGTGGGACCCATACACCACAAGTGGCCTATGAGTCTCGTGTGGCCCCTTTTTAGGGTTTGAGCAAGAAATTAAGGTTTTTAATTCAAGTTTTTGGTTGATGTCAGCATTTGAGATCTAATAAATAGTAAATTAGATAAGTGACTACATAAAAAAGGTTTCAAATCAATATTTTCATCTAGAGAAAGAAATTCAAGTTCTAAGCATTCACAAGCACTCAAGCATACTTTCACAAGAGCATTCAAGAACAAGTAGCAAGCAAATTTGAAGTCTTGGAGCAACATAATAGTGGTTTTACAGGTCTTCAAGCTCACTTTCATTCAATATCTAGCATTGTTAAGGGTTGATGATGGTTTCCTATGGTGAATCATGATGGATTCTAGGTTGGGGAGATGCAACTAGCAATCAATCCAAGCCTAATGACTTGTTTCCTAAGTGATTCAATCCTCCATTATCACTCTACTTTCTTCCTAAAGGAAGTTACATGCATTATTATGACTTAATAGGGTGATTAGAGATCTCCCAAAGCGAGTCATCATCTCTATGTTTCATTCATGCATCTTATTCTAGCACATTAGAATAGGGTTTTATTGCATTTTAGATCTCCTAATCTTAGATACACTTAAGATTAGAGCTTGCACTCACATTTTCTTTCAAGATCTATCATTTCTACCAAGGTTTAATTACCAAACTAGGGGTTTGACCGAGGCAGACCCCCCATAAGAAAATCAACAAAATATTATATTTTGCAGGTCTTGTAACAAGTTCATATTTGGAAATCAAGTTTAGAAGGAGAGAAAAGATAGGAGAACAAATTCATATCTTAATTTCCTAAAAAAGTAGACCCAATATAGCTCTTTCTGGGTTTTAGAGGATTCAAATTTGTCATTGTTAGATTCCTGTTTTTGCCCATAAACCCTAATATGGGACTAAATCACCCAGTCTAGCATATGAGTCCTAGTGAGCATTAAAGTCAACATTTTTAGCATTTTGGGTCTTCATTCAAGCCTCTTCAATTTCTAGGTGCACCTCTGTACCTTTCCAATTTACTGTTCTAACTGGGGTTCATTCATAGATCATTGGTTTACATCATGCATATCATTTACATTCCTTGTCATTCCAAGCCCTAGCTTGGTGGTGAACCCCTATTTAATCTTTAATCATACCCTAGGACACCTTATTGCAAAAATATTTCCCTCATTCTATCCTTGGATTGAGATCTCTAGGGTTCCCTTTAGTGAAACTTGGAGAAAATTGTTGTTCTATGTCCTAAAATATAGGGTCACAATTTTTGATGTTTCATTTTGGTGAACCTATCCTTTAGAACATTTAATTTTCTGATTTGGAGTGCATCCTAGTCTTAGATCTAGCTTACATTAACTTTACAATAGGTCTTGCATTTGTTAATTTGTATCTAGGGTTTCTAAATCTTGCATTAGTGAAAGTGCATATAGGTTGCATTTTTGCATCTTGCATCATTAAATTTCATTTGAAAACTGTAATTGCACTTAGTCTAGACATCATACAAGATAGAAAACATAACTTTCACTTAGAATTTTTTGAAATTTGTGCAAAAACCCTAATTTGGGACTCATACGCCCCTCTAGGCGATTTAGTCCTAGTACACATTGTTTTGCCTGATTTTTGGGTATTTTGTGGTGATTGTTGTTCACTATTGAACCCCTGAAAAACCCTGATTGGGACTCATATGCCCCTCTAGGCGATTTAGTCCCATGTCAGATTTGAAACTATATTTTATAACATTAAAAACCTTGTTTCTATGTTTTAGTTTGTTGTTATTAGATTTGTGTTTCAATTTATTAAATTGTTATTTCATGCATTTCAATAGATTTAGCTTAATTTAGATTCATGTCAATTATGGATAAAATTACATTATTTTACTTTTCATTCCTAGCATTAGTTTATAGTTCAAATAGATTAGATTACATTTGGCATTAGAAAACAAAACCAAAAACACTTATAAACCGATGAACCACTTGGAGAAAGCATAGTTATTTGAGTATGTCAAATCTTTTTTTCCAAGTTAACCTAACCCTCAATCCTTTTAGTAGTGATGACTTGGACATGTTAGATGAAGCCCTAGAGGATTTCATCTCACAAGGTTCATCCACTAAGACTTGTTACAACAAACTGAAACAAAGATAAGTTAATGTGATTCAACCTCAACTCATTCTTTACTGAGCTTTAAGCAAACCTCAAACTCAAAACAAACTTGTTTTCACCCTTGAACCACCTAAAAATAATATTTCACAGAAATCGAGTTATAATACCATTGCGCATACATATAACACAAGAAAGAATCCACAACCAAGACAAACAACTTCAACATCCTTACCTTTTCCTCAACCGATTTTGCCTAGCACTCCTCATTGGCCTTCACATAGTGGGAAGGAGAATGATCTTGTTGAACAACTTAAGAATACTCTAACAAATATATCCCTATGGGACCTAATTCAAAACTCACCTAACTATCATGTTATGCTTCAAATAGCCTTACAATAAGTTTTGATTCCCTCTAATACAAATACAATTGATGTAGCAACTCTAGTTCAAGGAATGAATATGATTAACATAGAAATTAATTTTGATCAGCATGAGCTACCTCCCTTGGAAATGAGGAAGAAAAATGATGCCTTCATGATAGTAGCTATCTTTAATAGGACAGGAATAAAAAGAACCCTTGTTGATAATGTCTCTACTCTTAATTTGTGTAGTGTGAACCTTTTGGGTAAACTTGGGGTGGATAGATCAAGAATTGAACTTGAGTCCTTATCGATTTGAGGATTTGAAAATGTAGGAAAGCAACCACTTTATGTAATTACCTTGCTTATTACAGTTGGAAAAGCTACTTTACAAACTCCCATTCATTTATGCCTGATAATCTTTCATAAAATCTTCTTTTAGGAAGAACTTGGATTCATTGTAGTGCCTTCAACTCTTTATCGTATCATGAAGTATGTCTATAACAATAAAGCGTACCAAGTTGAAATAGACCCCGAGCCTGAAATTTTCTTACAAGTTGAAAAAGGAAAGACAAATCCTCTAAACACATTAATTCCAACCTCAAACATATAACCTATGAAAGAAGAGAAACAAGAGATCGAAAAAGTGTTGAAAATATTAGAAGATTATTGGGGTTCTTTGAACTTCACACCAACTTTTATGAGAGAATAAAAAATTACAACAAAAGAAACCAAAAAACAAAAGCAACCAATGATAATGTCAATGCAAAATTCAAAAGAAAACTCACAAGCATCTACCTCATCTACTATATAAGAAGATACAATCTATACAACAAACTTTGATGAGATAGATTATTAGCAACCACCAAACCTGAAAGAGATGGAACAAATTTATGGGAGAGGTTATGAGCTTATGAAACAACTTGGATATAGTGGAAAATGATGTGGAAGGAAAGAACACGGCATCTTTGTTCCTATAGAGCCTAACACACAAGAAGCAAAAAGTCATTTGGGATATTGCCCTTCTAAGATAACACAAGCAACTAAAAGACCCTCATTAAATATAAACACCATCATGTGTAACCCTAAAACAACTCTCACCTTGAAACACCTTGAATTGATCGATATAACTTGTGGAGAATCATTGGAATACTTTGAAGATGATGAAGCCTTGAAATAAATGTTAGGAGTTTATGATAAACCATTTATGCCTCCTAAAAAGAAATGGGTTACATGTGTCATGATTAGTGCTAAGAGAGAAAATGGAGAAAATGAAAGTAATGAGATTGAAAAAGACAATGAAGAATGCAATCTTGAATTCCTGAAATAGATCACACTTCCTTTGGGAGATACAATCAACATACCGATGGACGTTAATAACAAAGAGAAAGTGATTAAGATAGGAAATTTCCTTGATGAAGATGAACAAGAAGACCATGCAACTTTACTTCATGACTTCCCTAAATTTTTTGCTTGGACTTATTCGGATATGTCAAGAATTGATGCTGAGATAGTAACACACAACATAGTCCTTGCTGAAAATGCTAAACCAGATAGACAAACAATACGAAAGATGAATCCTAAGATAGCCTTATTGGTCAAGGCCGAGATTAAGAAGCTCCTTGAAGCTAGTTTTATATGACCTATAGATTATTCTCCTTGGATATCGAACATTGTTACAGTGGCGAAACCTAATAATCGTATTAGGATGTGTACGGACTTTCGTGATTTAAATAAAGAATCTTTAAAAGATTATTTTCCCCTTCCTAATATTGACATGATAGTGGACTCAACTGCAGGACATGCTTTGTTGTCATTTGTGGATGGATTCTCTAGATATAATCAAATCTTTATCAACCATCAAGATTAATACAAAACAACATTTACTACAGCTTGGGGAATATTTTGTTGGGTAGTCATGCCTTTTGGATTGAAGAACATAGGCGCAACATATCAATGAGCTATGACATTGATATTTCATGATTACATACATAAGATTTTGGAAGATTATGTCGATTATATTCTAGCCAAATCTTTAACTCGACAAGACAATGTGAATATCCTTCCAAAGATCTTTGAGCGAATGCAAAAATATAGCATGAGGCTGAACCTAAAAAAGTGTGTCTTTGGTGTAGATAGTTAGGTTTTATAGTATCTCACAAAGGCGTTTATGTGGACAAAAAGAAAATTGATGCTATAGTTAACATGCCACCTCCTAGAAACATCTCTCAATTGCGCACATTACAAGAAAGAATTCAGGCTATCTGTCATTTTGTAGCATCCCTGGCGGACTGAACATTACCCTTTATCTTCTTAAGAAGGAGGTTCAGTTTAATTGGAATAAGGATTGTAAATAGGCTTTTGAGAGTTTGAAATATTACCTTACTACTCCACCTTTTTTACAACCCACTATGCAAGACAAATCATTCATCCTTTATATAGCAACATCAGCCCATGCTCTCACAACATTGTTGGCTCAACAAGACAAAAATGGTAAAGAGCATCCTATTTATTACATTATCCAAACTCTAATTGATTATGAAACATGATACATGATGATAGAAAAACAATGTTTGGATCTTGTATTCGCTACTAGTAAATTGAGACATTACTTACTGAATGTTGAAATACACGTGATGATGGAATTTGATCCTTTAAAACATCTATTCGCTAAAACAGGTTTTTCGGGATGCCTAGCTAAATGGGTTATGCTATTAACCGAGTTTGATCTTAAGTTTGTCTCACAAAAGGAAATTAAAGGACAAGCTTTGACTGACCAATTAGTTGATGCTCCCTCTCCCCTTGCATTACCTAATAATGATTCATTCCCTAACGATAATGTGTTGAAGATTGAACCTAGTACATGGGAGTCATACTTTGATGGCTCTAAGTGTAGAATAGGCTTCGACGCAGGGGTTATAATAGTCCCGCCTAAAGGGAGGCCTATTCCCTTGTCTTATCGCTTAAACTTCCTATGCATAAACAACACAATAGAATATGAAGCGTTAATTATTGGATTATGCACCACTTTAACTCTAGGAGCTCGAGACATTAAGATATTTAGTGATTCACAATTAGTCATTAAACAAATAAACAGAATGTATCAAGCAAAGCATGAAAAATTATCAAAATATAAGGATCTCACAATGACTCTATTAGAAAGCTTTGATTCATTTACCATTGACAACATCCCACGAAAAGATAATTGGCATGCAAATGCAATGGAAATTACAATTTCCTTGATATCCCCTCAAGATCCTTCAAGAGATTTCACATTTATTGTCCATCCAATTATGAAATTGATAATAGAAGAAAAAATTGAGGAATTATTATCAACTCTTATGGAAGGCTCTAGCAATGGTATACACCGATATTTAATTATTTAAAAGAAGGTGCCTTTCCTGAGTTGAAAACTAAGAATACTCGAGACCACCTTTGAAAACTAGCATCTAGATATATAATTCTTGTTGATGTGTTGTATCAAATGTCCTTTTATGGTCTCTTACTTAGATTCCTTAAACAATCTGAAATTCCTATGGCACTTACGAAAGCTCATGCAAGTGCTTGTGGAGGCCATTTTGGAGGAAGATCATTAGCTCAAAAACTAATCCGAATAGGATACTATTGGAGACACATGGAAAAAGATTGCTTTGAATACATTAAGAAATGTCACAAGTGTCAAGAACATAGCAACTTGATTCACGCTCCATGCCCAAGCTCCTATTTGGCCTTTCTCAGTATGGGGTATGGATCTTATTGGAAAAATTTCACCACCATCTTCCGCTAGAAATACATTCATAATTATCGTGATAGACTATTTCACAAAATGGGTAGAAGTCATTCCCTTGCATTCAACAATTGTTGATGTGATATGTCATTTCATATTGGAACATATTATTGCTTGCTTTGGACTTCCTTCTGCATTGGTTTCAAACAATGGAACACCATTTAAGAATATTGAGGTGAAGAAGTTCTTAGAAACATTTAACATTCAACATCATTTTTTAACACCATACTACCCACAATCTAATGGTCAAGTTGAATCAACTAATAGAACCCTTGAGCAAATCTTACGGAAAACAGTAAGCAAACATAATAAGGATTAGCACACGTGGTTGACATATGCATATGGGCTTATTTTACTAGCATTAGAACATCAACTGACAATACTCCTTATAACCTTGCTTATGGTACTAAGGCAATAATGCCCTTGGAGTTAGAGATTCCTTCATTAAGAATCGCTCTTCAAGGACTTATTGATGACAATACATATAAAGAACAACAATAGCATCATCTTGAAATGCTCGACGAGCGGCGCATTAATGCTCTTGAGCATCTCCAAGCTTATTTCAAAAAAAATCAATGTACTTACAATGATCATGTTGTCCCTCATCTATTTACTAAGGGTGATTTGGTGTTATACGAGAATAAACGTAACGTCAATGCCGCCCCGATTGAAAAAGGAAAGTTCAGCCCTAATTGGTTAGAACCTTACATAATTCAAGAAAGTTATGGGTTTGGAGCATACAAGTTAACATAAATGGATGGTACACCTCTTAAAGAACCTATTAATGTCGTGCATTTGCGTTGGTACTATGTCTAATCTCCTTGAATAGTGTGAATAATAAAGCAGTGGTGTTAGAGTTAGTAGATGACATTCTATATTCTCTCGCATTGCTTCGTTATTGATAAACAATCATTTGTGTGTCTTGAATACTAAAGTAATTATTTAAATTAATTTTAGGTGGTTACTTTAGGTCTCATACTATTCAAGTTAATCTTGTATGATATGTTAAATTAGATCCTTATATGCATTTAATGTTTAATTAGATCATAGGTGCATTTAATTTAACATAACTTACTCAATCACAATGTCTCATCTAAAAGAAACTAGAATAGTTTTAATTAGATCACATAAAACATGTTAGATCATGGAGAAATTTATTAAATAGTCTTACAAATATTATTTGATAAATCACACCGCCATCTTAAACACATAAGCATTAATAACCAAACATAAAATATCATATATATCATAAAGTTTTAGTACATGCCATACAATATACAATGCTAGTGTGGCCTGTGGCTACCAGATCCCTCAAAACCTAGTGATTGCACTTGTCAAGGGATGGTAGTATGCGATCATGAACTAATAAGAGAATCTAGTGCATATTGTAGTCTCCTACTTGTCCAATAGTTGTCATCTCCCATGCAACAGCCTCTAGGCACTCTCACTCTATGTGGTCTCTATCCGCATGCAGCCTGGCAATCTCTGCATGAAGTCTCTCAACCTCCGCTAGATCTCGAGATGACCAAATCTCCTCATATGTAGCCTCAACTTGATTAGCACACCTAGTAGCACCCTTGTATGTTGATCTCAATCTAACATAAGGCTCGAACAACCTGAGTACTGCTCCATGATAGGTAGGGGAACGTAGTCTGTCTCGATACCCTGATCCAAGACTAAAGGAGGTACTTTCTCTACAGCTTCCTGTCGATAGAGATCATGTAACTCTCTCACAGACCTTGCAAGATATAAATCATAAAGCTAATCAGTACACATCATGATATATACATATATAAATCAAAAGCATAATCATGAAATTACAAGCATAATCATAAATAATATGTCATCACCTAGATCTCCATCCAATTGTGTAAAAGCAGCCTCATCCTGTGCAGGAGGAATAGAAGATGTGCTAGCCTCTCCATGCTCATAAGTGTTGGTGCATGCTGCAGTTGCTAACTATGATCTAGTAACATGGGTGAGAGATGGATCTCTTCACTCATGGGAAATTGGACCCTCATTCATTGTGTCACTTCCCTCACTCATCAACTGGATCTCCTCCTCCTCCTCGTAGTCTGAGTCTACCTCCTAATCATAGTCCTCCTCTACCTCATCTACAAATAAGTTTGCTACCCTAATCCTTGTATCCTCACTTGCCTCCTCCTCCTCCCTCAGATCTAGAAGAGGCCCCGTAAAGCCTATAGGCTGGTCCATAGGAAACACCAGAGTTGGTTGTGTTGCAGCCCACCACTCCTCAAATGCATCTGTAGCATCGATGTCATCAACGTTAGATACTAGGGTCAAGTCAAGATCTTAGTCATCTGAGTCACTGGGTACAATATCATCCACTATCAGTCATCTCGTATCTTCTGGCCTCAAGGCACTCTGTATTGATCGCCTGTAGAACGGTCGTGCTACCGGTGGCACCTATACTTGTCTGAATTGCCTCATAACACAATCATAGTAGAATGGTCTTATTACACAAATGTTCCTCCCTAGTAAAAACATGTCCCTCTACATCCTCCTCAACTATCGGGTCTCATCTGGCCATTGTGGTATCAGCTAGTAAGGTCTCCAAAGGATCTCCTCTTGATCTAGGCAGTCAAATCTGACTCTCCAAACATGCAAATCTCCATACTGCTACATTCACCTCAGTGGATAATTGAAGGAATGTGGATATCCTAGAGTACATACAGACAAAAATCCTATCAGCCTCGTGCATGCGATATGCTTTAGGCACCAAACCTACAATAGTGTACAATGTACCATGCTCTCGACCTCGTGATAAGCAAACCATCCAAGATCATAGTATAGATGTGCAAGCATGCTGCAACCCCATGCATAGATGGTCTCGTGATTCTCCATCTCTCATATCATATGAACTAGGCCTCCATCTAGGTGTGCTCCCTGACCATTTGGGACTAGTACTAGTGCTATGGTGAATATCATAATCCATCTCACAAGTGGTGATTGTGCATAGACACTACAACAAATCCATGTGATTAGCTCCCTTTTTTGCTTCCACCCTTTTTTTTAATGTATTTTTCTCTAATTTTTTGAAAAATTAGACGTTATTTATCATGATGGCGCTATTTTTAGCATTTTTGCACCAATCAAAACAAATAGGCACTAAATTAGGCACTAATTAGTGCATAATTTAATGTTGGATTTAGCGCTGATTTTAGCATCGAGATTAGCACCGAGTTTAGCGTTGGTTTTAGTGTTGGGTTTAGCACCGGGTTTAGCGTCGGGTTTAGCGTTGGGTTTAGTGTCGGATTTAGCTCCCAATAGGCACAAATTAGCACCTGATTTAACGTTGGGTTTTGCGTCAAGTTTAGCATTGGGTTTAGCACCAGGTTTAGTGCCAGATGTAGCATTAGGTTTAGCATTAGGTTTAGTGCTGGATTTAGCGCCAAGGAGGCACTAAATTAGGTGGTAATTAGCGCTCGGTTTAGCATCGGGTTTTGTGTCAGGTTTAGCGCCAAGTTTAGCACCAGGTTTAGCATCGGGTTTAGTGCCTAATTTAGCACCTAATTGTTCTGATCTAGCAGGGATCAAGGGTTAAGGGATTAGGGGTGTTAGAACAAAAAATCCTTCCCCAATATTCACTGGCCTTCAATTGCTTGCCTAGATTTCACTTGCATCAAAAGATCCCTCAACCCTCAACCCTCAACCTTAAACTCTAAACCCTCAACCCCTATACCCTCTACCCTATACATTGGACCCTCAACCTTAATCCTTCAACTATGTACCCTCAAACCTATACCCTAAACACTCTACCCTCAACCCTTAACCATCATCCCTAAACCCTTAAACCCTAAACCCATAAACCTTCTAACCTCTACCCTCAACCCTAATCCCTCAACCTTATACCCTCAACCCAATACCCTAAAACATCAACCCTATAGGTCCTCAACTCTATACCCTCAATTCTCGACCCTCTACCCTATATATTGGATCCTCAACCCTCATATATCTCTGCCCCTCCCTCCTCTTCTCTCCTTGTCTCTATCTCACTTCTCCCTCCATCCCTCCCTCCATCCATCAACCCTCCCTCTATACCCTAATCCCTCAACCCTAAACCATCAACCCTTAAACACTCAACCCTAAACCCTAAACCCTCAACATCCCTCAACCCTTAAATCGGCTTCTACCCTCTACCCTCTACCCTCTACCCTCAACCCTCAACCCTCAACCCTTAAACCATTAAACCTAAGTAAACTCTCCACCCTAATCCCTCTACCCTCTACCCTCTACCCTCTACTCTCAACCCTCAACCCTCAACCCTCAACCCTCAACCCTCAACCCTCAACCCTCAACCCTCAACCCTATACCCTATACCCTTGGTGTGACTGCAAGGGCATAAAAATTCAACTATATCCCTAAAACATTTTATGGAATAATTAATACACCTCATTTCTACATTCAATCACCTACAAATTTGCCCATGTTTAAGATTTTTGAGTAAAAGATAAAAAAATGTTTTTAAAGGATAATATGAAGAAATAGTATGATCTTAAATTTGAGAATTAATAGCATTTGAATTAAATGGCATTTTTATCTTCTTTTCAATTAAAAATTGTAATATTTAATTTGTAAAATATTATAAAATAAATAAATAATAATAAAATTTATATGTTGAATATTAATCATTATTTAGAATTTATTTTTCACAATAATAATATGAATGGTTTGGAAGAAATGCAAGAGACGGATCTATTTTAATTAAAAAAAATCTTAGGGTGCAAGGAATCTAATGTAATATCACAATCACAATCACACAATTTCTTTAAATTATAATAATTAAAATCATAATTTAATGATTAAATTACATATTTAATTCATATTCATTTTAGTTTTATTTAAATCATAGTAATGAGACTTGGACTTGGCTCAAACTCAGCTAGGGTGACTCGACTCAGGACTCGAGACTTGGTGCCCGGACTCAGCGTAGACTCGACAAAATGAAAAAACCTTAGAGATTTAGAGATTTTTAAGGATTTAAAACTTGTTTGAAGCACGCTTTATTGAATAAACCTTAAAGACACAATAACATCATTAAATTGAAGCAAATTTGATCACATACAGAAGTATACATCGATCACATAAGTATAAAGTACACAAATTGTAGTTGAGTTGCTGAAGGAAATAACACACTTAGATATATAAATATGGTCAAATGTATACAAAACTCATGGAATATGAAATCCATGACATTGAATGTTCCAAACAAATATGAAATATCAAAACAATAACTACAATTCTATGGCTCAAAGGAGTCTACATCCTTCCTACGAAGGCATCTAAGGTGGGTCCTAGATGATGTAGCAACTGCAACCATAGTCTCTACTTGTGACTCCATGCCACCCTCACCAAAATTAGTTGTGGATGTGTTTGCTCGTGCTTTAGCCTCCTCCTCTGCCATGGCTATAGCCTCAACCTCTCTATCTTCCTAGTCAACCCAATCAAGGTCCTCGTCACTAACACAAGTATATATTGATCATATAAGTATAAAGTTATAAACACAAATTGTAGCTAAGCTACACAAGGAAATAACACACTTAGATATATAGTCAAAGACTCAAATGTATACAAAAATCATCAAATATGAAATCTATGACATCAAATGTTCCAAACAAATATGAAATATCAAAAGATTCAAAACAATAACTAGAATTTTATGGCTTAAAGGAGCCTTCATACTTCCTATGAATGTGTTTAAGATAGGTCCTAGATGATGCAGTAGCCATAATCTCAAGTATCAAAGTTATTTCCCTAATGGGGTTGAGGGGCAGTTCCCTTTGTGGGGGTCTAGGCGCAATGCCTCTAGTGGGGTCAAGGGGCAGCGCCCCTCACAGGGATTTGGGGGTAGTGCCCCTTGCGGGGGTTGGGGGAAGTGCCCCCAGTGGGGTCAAGGGGCAACGCCCCTAGTGGGGTCAAGGGGCAGCGCCCCTAATGGGGTTAAGGGGCAACGCCCCTTGCGGGGATATGGGGGCAACGCACCCAGTGGGGTCAAGGGGAAATGCCCCTTGCGGGGGTCTTGGGGCACTTTTCATGTATTTTTTTGCACTTTTCACACCCTGCATGTCGAGTCCTACTGACGAGACTTGCCTGGACTCGGCGAGTCCAGCAAGTCCACCAGACTTGGCGAGTCCAATCAGGAATTAGTAGGACTCGACCAAGTTTGAGTCTGAGCCCCTAGGACTCAGCTAGGGTGACTCGACCCGTGATTCACGGAGCCCTAGCAAGTCTCGTTACTATGATTTAAATAAATATTTTTCTATATATTTTTTAAAATTAAAATTAATAATTGTTAAAGATATTTTTTATAATTTTATTTTATATAAAATAACATCAATAGTTTTTAATTATTAATTGAATATAAAAATTAATAAATTTAATAGATAATAGTAATTTTTTATTATAAAATCAGGCCTAACTGCCTCAAAATTGAAAAAGGCAACCTCAGTTTGATTGATTTTTCCTCCAACTTGCCCAAAACTCTATCCACACTATTTTTATCAAAACTGATTTTAAAAATAACAGATATTGAGATAATTTATAGAAACATTATCTCAATATTGCGTTACAATATCTTGCAGCTTTGATTTTATGAAAAGATCCCACTCTAATTTTGATTTTATTTTTAAAAAATAAAATGTAAAAATATGATTTATTTTCTTGAATTTTACCAAGTATAATACCTATCTTGATTTTCTATAAAAATCATAAAGAAACTAAGGCATGAAATTATATGGTTTTTATTCAAAACCATAGGAAAACCTAAGGCATAGAACAACCTAGGAATGATGAGCTAAAGTATTAGTCAAGGCACTTTAATTGTAAATCAATGTGATAAAAAGATAAGGAAGAGCTAGGGAAACATGAAACCCTAACTACAAAACATCAAACTTCCACATTTCTCACCTCATTTTGCACTTTGCCATTTTTGGAGAACTTGGCACATGGCCGCCATGGAAACTTAGGGTTCAAGCCTAAAAATAAAACATTTTATGCACTGCTATGTTGATTTGGTGTTGATTTCCTTTAGGAACTTAATGGTAAGTTGTTTCTTCTTTGTTCTGGGTCATTTCGACTCCATTTTTGGAGGATTTAGGGCCTTTAGGCCGTGGCCATGAGTGAATTTCTGATGCATTTTTCTATGTTTGTTTCCTCTGTTGATATCTCATTACCTCAAGCTGCCATGGATGCACTTGACTTGAGTTTTGAAGGCCATAGAGACACGGATTTTGATGGTTCCTCTCTTCACACAAAAACTGGGTGAGTTTCTATGCTTTCATCCTGTCTATTCTCTTCTTAAATGAGCTTGATTTGAGCATGATTTGAAAGAAAAAGTTTGTCCTCTATGTGGAAACAAAAGAAAAAGTGTGCTCCTCTACCCAGGCCGAGGCCATACCATTTTATTTCCTCACTTTCTGCAGAAGATAACCTAGTTTCAAGCTCGACCGATGATAGTAAATTATAATACTTATGGAATGGAGAACTTTCCTGCATTTTGTTTACTATTTTTGGGGTTTTGAAACCTTTCATGGTTGCGGCCATTCACAATACCTTCTTCATCTTCTGGGTTGGTCTTCTTCCACTTGTATTACTAGACCTATGTTGTCAATATCACCTCATAACATTGTAGCACCTTGATTTTCACTATTTAGATAATCTTGAGACTCCTTTAAAACAATCGTACAAGCCTGATATGATTGATCATGGTGATGTATTGGAATGGTACAATCAATATTTTGATCATTTACCTTCAAAAAATTAGATTGTAACTCTTTCATATCAATTGGAATAACTTCTTCATTATCCATGATTTTTTGTTACTTGTTGGGTTGATATTTTCTTGTTTTTCCATCAAATTAGACTGATCTAGATGCTATTGACCCCTGATTTCAAGCTCAGAATCAATAGTAGACTGAAACAAAAAAATTCCACTTTTGTGTTAGCAAAATGAAACCTACAACTCAACATGTGGAAAGAGTCTTCTTGTTGATCTGCATTCTCAATCTAAATAATTAATCATAAATGAAACTTAAATAATCAGAAGGGTAAAATGAACCATGAAAGCCACATCCAACCAATAAAACAAACTCATACAGTAGCAACAAACGAACTTGTTATTCCTTGTGTTAGTGGGCATACAAAATGCAGCAAAGGTTGTTATTCCTTGTGTCTGTGGGAATACAAAATGCAACAAAGGTTTTGAATGAAAAACTTTGCTACCACTAGGTTATGATATATAGTGAATGCTTGATATCATTGTGAACTGATGCGAGCTTTGATACCACTGATTTGGGGCCTTTCATATTTGAGGGACATGATATTCAAATGGAATAAAATGTACTATACATAGAAGTTGATGTGAGCTTTGATACCACTGATTTGGGGCCCTTCATATCCAAGGGACAAAATTTTCAAATGGAATCAAATATGTTAAAGATAGAAGTAGATGTAGAATGACTAATGTGAATATCAAATTAGAGTGCTTAAACAAAGAAATTACAAGAATAATTTGATGCCATGCTAGAAGCTTGAAATGTAATCTCAAAGTTGTATTATGCAAAGTTCTATGCAATCTTTGATAGGTTGGATGTAATGATTATTCATGTTTTTCTGCTCTTTAGTAGAATACAACAATATACCAATGCGGTAGAGAAAAGGATGTCATGTTAGTGACAAGAAATGAAATTGCTTGCCTACTGTTGGTTCATATTCCTTATGTCATTTTTTAGAAACTTTGTAGAATATATGTATGGAATAGGGCTGACACTATTGGAGTTGTGCAGTATAGAGCTTTGTGGTAAACATTTTCTTGAAGCTTGTAGTAAAGGTGGTAATATGGCACAGTTCATTGCCGTTGTATTGTGAAACAATCATAGTGCTACATCCTCCTCAATCAAATTTGTTTAGAATCTTAACCATATAATTCCATCAAGCTCCGTGCAATAGCAGAAAGTACACCTCTTTTTAATTTGAAGTTGCCCCATAAATAATCTTTTTATGAAGTTATACATTTCTTATGTTTACGTGTTGCTAGAAAGTGAGTTATTATTAAGTAATTGATTGGTTGACAATAATTTTTTCTTATGTTTACATGAGGAGGTGAAGGCTTTGGCTTTCTCTTGGTGAAAAGAGGAATCCAAGCTTTCCTGTGTTGGGTGGAATGATCTTAATAGGATATTAATATGTTTTGTATAGGTTTGTGTTGGCAAAATGGATCAACATAAATGCTTTCAGTTGTTCACTATTTTCTTTAAGCCACTAGAATATATTTTTACAACATAAAATCCTATAACCATACTAATTGAAACTTCAAGGTCAAGTGAACAATTTTGTATTAGATTTATGATTTTGGAACTCATGAACATTATGTGGTCGAGAAAGCTTTTCAAACAACTTTCTTATGTTGTGGAGCCAAACAGTTACTATGGCATTACTTTTATATCTACAAAGAAATTCATTTTCACATTATGTGGAAAATCAAGCAAGGGGCAGCTGGTATGTTCACATTGTTAGCTCTCAAAAACGCAGGCCAAATGCCTCAAGAGGTTGCCAATCTCTTGATACGCTTTAGGGTAACAGACAAGGTCAAAAGAATTCAACCTTCTACTCTTTAGGTGCTGCTAAACCTTGGCGGGTGTACCTAACTGAATTAAGTAGACTTATCTTATGATTAGCCTTCTGAAATGCTTTGTCCACAATGGCAGATGACAGTGAACAAAATGAAATCAAACTTGATACCAATCTTAAAAGCAGTTTTCTAATCTAACTCCTAAAATGATCAATAAACAGATGTAAAGAAGCTGAACGAATTCAAATAATGAAATTGCAGAGACCAATGCCTTGTTGGGTATGCGGAGTCAAATGAAATAGAAGTGGGCAACTTATTCTGGTAGAAAATCAAATTTGCAGGCATATGATATGTTCATAACTTGTATAAACAATGCAAAATTATGACTATTGAGCTCTTCTTTAATAATCCAGATGAATCTTCTTGATTACTGTGATCAACGAAAAGGATTTAATCTCTACTTGAGAGAACCAGTTAATTAACCACACAAATGCAGCAAATGTGCACAGATAAACTAAGAATAAACTTGTTATTCCAATTTAAACAACCAAAAAAAATCAAATTGGAGACAGCTTCAACAATACTTTTCAATAAGCTCAACAGACAATTGATACCAGAAATAACCTACCACACAAGTTGATTTTCATTGAAATCACCATTTAAAAACATGCACCATGGTCTCTAGAATGAGAACTTTATTCTACTGAAGCCATTCCTAATCTACTGTATTTCTAAAGTTTGATCTAAAATATGATGTTATCAATTACAATCCAGGGGCATATTTATACCCAACATTAAGAAAATAAAACATTTGAAATATCATGTCAGCCCAACACAAAATTCGGGCTCCAATCGAGCTGGCAAGCAACAGTCATCCAAGCAGAAACATGTCGACCCTGATATTTAAAATTTTGTTATCACCAGTGAGACAGTCGGCGAGAATTAGATCATTGTCCTACCGAAGGAAATTCATTTGCTAATCATCCCGTGTTCACTGTGCTCGCATTCACCGTGACCAATTTTTTGTTATGTCGAAGTCAAGAAGTACCCTATTGTCCCACATATGTCATTGTAGCTTATCGCTCTCGAAGAGACCTCTTGCAGATTTCATTACCTTTCCCCAAAGGCCCCTTTTTTCCTTTTGTATGTTGCTGTGACATTCAACCATCGGGGAGATAATACATCGAGATCATTATGTCAAGCCGAAAGACATTTATCATTTTCAAGTCGCTAACACTCTCGCTGAGACATAGTCTTCATTCGCTTTCACCAAGACCATACTCAATCGGGAAGACACTATACAGATTGCTCAATGTTACACTAAAGATCTTCGTTCATATCAAGTTGCTGTGACACATCACCGTTGGGGAGACATCTTGTAGAGAGCTCTTTGTTTTACTGAAAAGTCACCCCGAGATCATTTATGTTCGCCAAGACAACACCCATCATATACCGACAAAGTCACCCACTGTATATTATCGGTGAGACCCAATTGCATCGCCAGGACTAACTCCGAAGCAAACATCTCTCGCTGATGAGCCCTTTGGTAGAAACCTCCATGCATAAAGTCGGCAAGACCGAAGGTCTCTCGCCGAGATCTCATCCCGATAGCTCAAACTCATACCGATATGCTCCTTTAGTTGTCGGTCGGGGAGACATTCAACACTTCACCCAAACATTACATTGATAGAAATTAGTCATATCAATAAGCCCTCCACATGTATATAGTCGGTGAAGCATAAACCATTTCGCTATGACCCCTCGCCAAAGCATTAAACTCCTACCGATGTGAAACCTCATTTGTATCGTTCGGTGAGACAAGAAAGATTTGATATGACCATTCATCGAAACAGATTTCCTTCGCCGATATGCCCTTCCAAACACGGGTCGGTGAAACATGATGCGTTCGGTGAAGCATTACACCGATGACCCAGACTCATGCCGATATGAATACTTCCTGTCACCGAAACGATGAAATTATTATACCGATAACTGCCAGTGAAAGAAATCCAGTCACCATGACATTAAAACATCTTGCTAATAGGCAACACAGACGTTTTGCTAGCAAATGACACAACATGGATCAGGAAGAGCCTAATGAACTCATGCCGATAGGGACCAAAATGCAAAAGATGCGTGACTTAATGGATTCAATGGGGCAACATGGGAAAACATGGAGAAAATATGCACGAAGAGAGGGAAATGCATTCAAGGTAAGACTCACTTGGAAGATTATGAGTAAAATCAACATGTGAAAATATCAAATTTTTACAGTTCTAACACACACCATGATATGGTTATGCAAATGAAAATGAAGCAAAGTAATCATCTCCTCCTTTGTTGGCTAGAAGAATGCATGCTTAATGTTTTGATACATGATATCAACTCTCTCTTCTACTCTCATGGTTGAATACCGAAATCCATTATGGTGGGCCTCCAAAATTCTAGTCATCTTTCTTCCTCTTCCACCAAATGCTGGCATATTTTACTAACATTTATTAGAATTGTTGCATGTTTTACATCATTGGAATGACATATTAGCTGTAATTTTTTTGAAATTTTATTATGGTGTGTGCACTTTGATATGATGTAATATGATTATGGTCTCGTTTCACATGTTGTAATATTAGATATATAATAGAAAAATAAATTATTGCATGAAATAAATACTAATTTTTCATTTTAAATGATTTTTTTTTGCAGAACATGAGTCTTCCAAAATTTCAAGATGATCCTCATGATATAGATCCAAAATATGTTGGTTCTGGTACAAATCACATGGTAGAGGATGATGATGAAACAGATACAAAAGACACCAAGGCTGATGATGATGATGATGACGACGACGACGATGATCACGATGGTGATGATGATGATGAGGCTGTTGTTAGTAGTAGCCAGGGACATTCATGATCATATAGACTGCATCATGGATCATTGTTGATATATCATTATGCTACCTCTTTTCATGGTTACTATCATAATGTATCATTTTCACAACTTGCAGTACCATATTATTGAGTTGTATCATTTTGACATGTATCATTTTGACTTGTATCATTTTGAGTTATATAATTTATCATTTTTACTTATACCATTTGTATATGTATCATTTTGACATATGTCGACTATTGGACATGTATCATTTTGACATGTTATTAATCTAGTGGCATATTTGACTCACTTGTTTTAATTATAAATGATGATCATGTTATAATAATTATCTTGATATTTAATCATGAGTTAAATAATTAAATTACTTACTCTATAATCATATGATTTATTTAAGAGGCATGATATATTTAATTAATTAAATTGAAATAAAAATGTATATTGTTTAATTTACTTACTCTATAATCATATGAGTTATTTAAGAGGCGTGATATATTTAACTAACTAAATTGAAATAAAACATATTAAATTAATAAATGGAAGCAAGACAAGAAGCATTTTTAGAAGCAAAAAAGGAAGCAACAATGGAAGCCAAACTAGAAGCAAACCAGAAGCAATCTTGGAAGCAAAACTTGGTGTTATCTAGGAAGCAAAAACATAAGCAATTTAGGTAGCAAACAAAAAAGTAATAATGGAAGCAATTTTAGAAGCAACAAAAGATGCAATAATAGAAGCCATATTAGAAGCAACAAAAGATGCAAAAATGGAAGTAAAGCTAGATGCAACAAGCGATGTTATATCATAAGCAAAATTGGAAGCAAAATTGGAAGTAAAATCAGAAGAAAAATTGGAAGCAAAATTAGAAGCAAAACTAGAAGCAAAATTGGAAGCAAAACCAGAAGCAAACCTCGAAGCAAAACCTGAAGCAAAACTAGAAGCAAAACCGGAAGCAAACCTAGAAAAAAAACTAGAAGCAAAACTAGAGCAAACGTGGAAGCAAAATCGGAAGCCAAACTGGAAGCAACACAAGAAGCAAAACTAGAAGCAAAATCGGAAGCCAAACAGGAAGCAACAAAAGTCAGCGCTAAATCTGGTGCCGAAGTGGACATACCATTTTACACCAAGTTTTGTGCCAGTAGAAGTGCCCAATTCATGAACTCAAATGCACTAAAATCCAGCACTATTTTAGGTGCTAATTTCCTTTTTTTGTAGTGAGAGAAGCCGCTATAGCTCAATATATGTCCCCATGATCTCATCTCGAACTAGTCCTCCAAGAAAGTACCCTATATCTGCATGCATTTTCCTGTATGTACAGTCCTCACTAAAATGGACTCTCTCACCTCAAATGGGAACTCAAAGGATGCAATGTACATCCTCTAGAGTGATTGTCATCTCACATGTCGGTAGACAAAATGTGCAGGTGTCTACATACCATATCTCTGCTAATGCCATGAGCATTGCATCGTGGTACCTCATGCGAGGCATGAGGTATGCCCAATATAATCCAATGGGTTGTAAGGTCTGTTTATCCACCTATGATAGTGTTGTAATGAGGTCTCGTAAGCAACAAAATAGTCTGTCATCGAGACGTTGTCGTGAACATGAAGGAATCTAACAAAAAAAGCAAAAATATCACCTATAAGCATTCTAAAGTCTTAAATATATACATCAACAGTCAAAAAGTGTGCTAAAGTTGCTCTAGAGTACTTTTCTAAGGCTCCTAGACACTTTATTCCCTTTATGGGACACTTCATGAAGAAACAAGACACTACGAAAAAGTGGTACACTTCACAAAAAAAGGGGACACTTTGCGAAAAAAAGGGATGCTTTGCAACTTTTTCTTCTAGGGTCCTAAATCTATCTAGAAATGCGTAAAACATATATTAAATGTGTAAAAACAAAGCTAAGGTAGAGAAGAATCCACTCGCTGGATGCTAAAGGTCGCCTCGCGCTACCTCCTCACACAAGCTATCAAGTCTTGGAGGCACATATGCTCGAACGCTCGACATTATCACTCACTCTCCACCGAAATAAAACTACAAGAAGGTAAAAGACAAAATGATTACAAATTACTTCACTTTTTTAAAAGTGTTTTTTTCACTCAAACTAGCAAATTGGGGGCTAGAGAGCTTTGTTTTCGATGATGTTTGTTGCATTAGATTCATGATTCCACTCCCATTCTCATCAAATATTTATCATTAACTTGGAAATACCCTATGATACGACTTACCCAATTCAATGCAGTTAGACTACTACCTTGATTCCACCTTCGTAAAGCAAGCAGAATCAGGGGGCATGCATCTACCCTCAAATTTGATTTCGTAAAGAAGTTGGATAAGAGGATTTTGGAATGACTAACAAATTGGTTTTGCAGGATGCAGTTCCTAACATTGTGGTTTTGTAGATAGCCATAGTGGAGGCTTCATTCTCCCATGCTCGCAGGTGAAGCCATATGAGTATCCTTTTATGAAATAATTTTTTTAGCTTGCATATGCACGTAGAGTCATATGGGCGCTAAAGTGGGGGATAAATGTAGTGTAGAAAATTGTATGCTCTTCTTGGAGATGGTACAATTTCACACTTAATTGGGACCTATTTTAGTACCCCTGCATTTATGATCTTTTAAATCATCAATAATAGGCCCCTAAGACCCTTTATTTCAGATCTCAAGGCTTATTTAAGTTGAAATCCCGACAAAATCAACAAAAGCATTCAATTTTCCAACAACCCAACATTTACTCACCTCGAAAAGCTAGGGTGAAACTCATACGCCACCTTGGGCGTATGAGTCCCATGTGGCCCCTTTTTAGGGTTTGAGCAAGAAATTAAGGTTTTTAATTCAAATTTTTGGTTGATGTTGGCATTTGAGATCTAATAAATGGTAAATTAGATGAAGTGCCTATATAAAAAAGTTTCAAATCATTATTTTCATCTAGATAAAGCAATTCAAGTTCTAAGCATTCACAAGCACTCAAGCATACTTTCAGAAGAGCATTCAAGAACAAGTAGCAAGCAAAGTTGAAGTCTTGAAGCAGCATAATAGTGTTTTTTCAGGTCTTCAAGCTCACTTTCATTCAAGATCTAGCATTATTAAGCATTGATGATGGTTGCCTATGGTGAATCATGATGGATTCTAGTTTGGGGAGACACGACTAGCCATCAAGCCAAGCCTAATGACTTGTTTCCTAAGTGATTCCATCCCCTATTATCACTTTACTTTCTACCTAAATGAAGGCACATGCATTATGAATTATTAGGGTGATTAGAGATCTGCTAAAGTGAGTCATCATCTCTATGTTTCATTCATGCATCTTATTCTAGCACATTAGAATAGGGTTTTATTGCATTTTAGATCTCCTAATCTTAGATACACTTAAGATTAGGGATTTCACTCACATTTTCTTTCAAGATCTATCATTTCTACCAAGGTTTAATTACCAAACTAGGGGTTTAGTCGAGGCAAACCCCCCATAAGCAAATCAACACAACATTTTGTTTTGCAGGTCTTGTAACAGGTTCATATCCAAATTTATCAAGTTTAGAAGGAAGAGCTGAGATAGGAGAACAAATTTAGATCTTAACTTTCCAAAAAAAAAAAATGGTACTGATATGCCACTTGTGGCGAATGAGTCCTAGTATAGCTCTTTTTCTAGATTTAGGAGGATTCAAACTTGTCACTAACAGATTCTTGTTTTTGCCCAGAAACCCTAATCTGGGACTAAATCGCCCAACCTAGTGCATAAATCCTAGTGAGCATTAAAGTCAACATTTTTAGGATTTTAGGTCTTCATCCAAGTCTCTTTAGTTTCCAGGTGCACCTCTATACTTTTCCAGTTTACTGTTCTGATTTGGGTTAATTCATAGGTCATTGGTTTACATCTTGCATATCATTTACATTCCTTGTCTTTCCAAGCCCTAGCTTGGTGGTGAACCCCTCTTTAATATTTAATCATACCCTAGTACACCTTATTGTAGATCTCGTTCCCTCATTCTATCCTTGGATCGAGATCTCTAGGGTTTCCTTGAGTGAAACTTAGAGAAAATTATTGTTCTATGTCCTAAAATATAGGGCGTCAATTTTCGACATTTCACTCCTACAACTATAGACAAATGTTAATGAACCAAATAAATTTGAGTTTTACTTAGGAAGGCAAGTTGACTACGTGTTAGGGTTTTCTTGAATTCTGCCCTAGATTTTATTACATTCAATTCTTACAACAAGAAATGAGTTTACTCCATTCATTTCCTAAAGTTTTCATATTCAAAATTTGAATCCATTTCTAGAACATGTCTTTCAATTCATTCATAAAATTGCAACAATTATCTTGAACACATACTTGGATTTTCTAATTTTGTTAATCACTCTTGAATAAATCCTTCTACAATGACCAATTTTTTGAACTATCATTTGAATACTATTTCCTTAATTGATGTTAGCTCCATCGTTAATTCACTTAGAAATTATTTTGTCATTAAATGATCAAGTTAAATCACTTTTATTGATTTTAATTATTTGTAATTTAAGTGTATTAAATGCTCAGATAGTGGAAGATAAGCATTTATGGTGATGACAAAAGTATGAAGATATTTGAACTATGTGAGGATATGCAAAAAAGATATGTGAACCAAAAATCTAACATTCCATTATATCATATCTAGATTGGATGTGCTTTTCCCTAAATGCTAGTTATCTCAAGTGATCTGGAAATGTCAATTGAATGTTAGTTTTGGATAGGATAATATCCAAACTAACGACAACAGAAGGGAAGATGACATCATCCTTTTGTAAATTTTTGTGCAATTGGTTTTTTGGATTTATGATGTAAGCATGAAACAACAATGATATCTTCAACACATGGATGTGAGAACTCTCAAGTGAACTTGCTAATTACTCTTGAAATGCTTAAGTTCATATCGAAGAAAATCATCCACAAGACTAAGATGATGTCACCATGCCTTCATCATAACACAAGCATCAAGTGCCACTACGGAGATTCTTGAGTGAATGAGCCCATTATGTTATTTCAAAAAGTTCAATTTTAGTAGGGGTCCAAACTTATGCAAAACATTAAATTTAATTAAATTGTATGCAAGAAAGTGTAAAGGAACTCAAAGGAAACACCCTTGTAAGATCAGGTTCAAATGGAATGTTCCTTTTTGCAAACAAAATATTCACGAACATGCTTCTTCACCTACACATGTGGGAAGTTCACTTGCAAGTGAACTTTTCAAATAACTTTTGGTGAACCGACTATACAAAAAAAGTTACCTGAACCAAATATATCATCTTGAATGGTACAATTCATATGGGAGACATATTTCCATGTGATTTAAATAATCTTTATAGATTGGTTGGGTTAATATGTTAGAACATATCAAGGAACACATAGCTATGAAAGACTAATGTATTAGCAACTAGAAATTCCACATTTGTAGAAAGTTTAGTATATAATATTATATATGGACATTTATCAAAGAATGGAACAAAGGGGAATTTGTAAGATCTTGTCATCAGAAGAACCCTAGTGGACATGTATGCAAAATGTGAAACCACAGATGAGCCATGTGAACTATTTTTCAAAATTACATCTCTTACTTTTGTTTCATTCCATATGTTAGGTATTTGCTAGGAAATCAAAAAATGTTACACAACCTATTACTACCCCAACTAACCTGTTTATCTTGTGTTACTTCAAGTCAACTTTTACATAAATTTAATCCAATCTTCTCTACTATAGAAAGTCTTTGCTCTTGAACTTACTATGGCTCCCACTCACAAAACCTTGGAAAAAATTATCGACTCTAGTTCTAATCAATAAGATGTTGCTTATACATATGCATTTTTTATTCATTCTATGCTCTTCATGGTTAGAGTACTTAAAATTCTACTTTGATAATCCATGCAATATTGAAGTGATTATTGAACACCCATTTTGTTGGCTATTGAAACTTATCCAAGTTTAATTTGAACAACTTAGATTATGAGAAAAGACCATATCAATGGATGAGATTCAATCATCTATGATGGTAAGAAGTAACTATAGACTTATCATGCTTGACAACTCTAGATAAAATAATCTTATACAATATAGAACAAACTATTTTTTTGTAATAATTTAATTTATAAAATATTTATTCGAATTGCAATACTTCCCATGCTCTAATATATAACAGTATTTATTTTACAAATGGTGAGTGTGTTCAAACACAAATGTATTAGATCTAAAGATTAACTATGCTTAGACTGTAGGGTAGCCTATTGTACCAGCTTATACTATAGCCAACTTGATGCTTATCCATTTATTATAGGATATAAATCTCAATTCCCTTACAATTGAAGTGTCTCTATTCCTAGTTTGCTAAGTTTAAATGCTATGTATGAATTGTTGTTGGTTCCAATGTTGAATTGCACATTCATTTTTTATTTTTTTTAATTGCCCATATGATTGTAGTCTTTTTCCAAATTTCCTAGCACACTTAGGTAAAGCATGAAAATATAGACCTAGTTGTTTTTTATAATTTTTACAAAATTCTTTCAAGGGCGAAAGTTTTTCCTTTGTGGGTTTTCCCCTTTCAATTGGCCCAGGTCTAGTTCACATGCATTCTCCCACATGATACTATTCGATTGGGTTTTCCCGTAAAGTTTCAATTCAACTATGATTTCTCACACAAGTAGAATGATTCAAAAATGGTAAAGTATTGGTCTTGCAAGAATCCATCAGTCATTTGAACCTCCCTTATGATTTGCTTTTAGTTTTCATTAAGTTTTTTTGCACACGTATTTGATTCCAAAATCGGGTGCCACGATTTTACAGGTAGATCTAGGCCAACCTCCCATGTATTTGGTTGTCGACTGATTGTCCTATCTTGCAACTCACTTGATTTTTCCTATTAGCCCTTTATTCTTTGTGAATATCCCTTTTCCATCTAAACTTGCTTGGTCAACTTTATTTTCCCTTTCATTTTTTCATATAATTCTTTTTGTAGACTTTTTCCATTCATATGAACTACCACTTCCACTTCCAAACTAAAACCAAATCACCATAATTAAACCAATATCAATATTCTTGTACAAATTGTGTAATTATCTCAAACTTATGTGGTATTGTAATTGTTTCACACAAAAAAATATTTTTCGGTCATTTGAACCTTCCCTCTCATTTTCTTTTCATTTTTGTTAAGTTTTTCTATAGTTGTAGTTGATTATAAAAGTGGTTGTCATACTATTGTGGGAAAATGGAGGCCAACCCCACACGTATTTGGTTGTCAACTGATTATCCCATCATGTAGTTTTGTCTTTTTCATGCTAGCCCTTTATTCTAATGATTTGTAAATTATGCTAACTCTAATGATTTGAATGTAATAGAAAGTATGCTGAAACATATAGATTTTAATAGCAAACAAAAGCTCAGAAACAAGGAATTTAATGTTGTAAAATGCAGTTCAAAATCTGCACTACGACTAATTCGCCTAGAGGGGCTTATGATCCCAATGGGGATTCTTTTTAAAAATTTCAAAAAAATTCAATTGATTTTTATGTTGTATGATCTGTAATGTAAATGTAAATGCAGATTTTATATGATTTGAGATGAAAAAATGCAAGCTATATGTAATTTCACTAATGCAAGATTATAAACCTTGGAATGTCAATTAATTAATGCAAACCCTAATGCAATGTTAATGCAAGCAAGATCTAGGATGATGCACTCCAAATCAGAATTATGATCTTCTAAATGCAGGTTCACCAAAATGAAGTGGGGGAAATTGTTATGGGGATCTAGGGTTTAGGACCTAGAATAACAATCTTCACACTCTCTCATTCAAGGATAACCCTAGAGATCTCAATCTAATGGGGAAAGGGGAAAGAGATCTTGCATTAGGGTTGTCCTAGGGGTCAATTAATTAATGCAAACCCTAATGCAATGTTAATGCAAGCAAGATCTAGGATGATGATGCACTCCAAATCAGAAGTATGATCTTCTAAATGCAGGTTCACCAAAATGAAGGGGGGGAAATTGTTATGGGGATCTAGGGTTTAGGACCTAGAATAACAATCTTCACACTCTCTCATTCAAGGATAACCCTAGAGATCTCAATCTAATGGGGAAAGGGGAAAGAGATCTTGCATTAGGGTTGTCCTAGGGGTTGATTATAAACTAACGAGGGGTTCACCACCAAGATAGGGCTTGGAAAGACAAATGCAATACAAGATGAAATGCTTAAACCTAATTTGATGCAATCCTTAGCGAGATTACCTAAAAATGTATAAAAAATAGAACAAGGTGAGATCTTAGAAGTATGCACCTGGAAACTCGAAGGAGGCAAGATTAAGCTTTGAAACACTAAAAATCCTAAAATTTTGACCTAGTGGGACTCATACGCTAGTCTGGGCGAATCAGTCCCAGATCTGAGTTTTTGTACAGGAACAGGTTTCTAGAAAAAAGGGTATATGAATCTGCAAAAACCCTGAAAAACACCTATAGTGGGACTCATATGCCACTTTTGGCGTATCAGTCTCGTTCCACTTTTTTAAGAATTTAAAGTTCATATTTGTGCTCCAATCTCTGTCCTTCCCTTCCAAACTGATTTTCGGATCTGAATCTATGAAAAGACCTGCAAAACATAATATAGACTTGATTTGTTTATGGGGGGTTTGCCTCGGTCAAACCCCTAGTTTGGTAATTAAACCTTGATAGAAATAATGAAATGTGCATGTAAATAGAAATGTAAACCCTAACCTTAAGTGTGTCTAAGATTAGGAAATCTGAAATGCAATGCAACCCTATTCTAATGTGCAAGAATGAGATGCATGAATGAAATATGAAGATGAATGTGAATTCAACACACTTGGTGGTTTAGCATGCCTCTAAAGAGGTGGTTTGGATACAGAGGCTTGGGAAAGGTAATGGTTTGGTAGATAATGGGAAGGTATTAATTGAGAAAGTTAACACTTTAATTAATGATACATATTATCTTATGAAACCATACAAATAAGTTCTCTTGGTTTTAATCATTTGCTCGGAAGCTTCATGATTATGCAGGTTGCATTTGAAGTTAGCATGGTTTGATTAGTTGGTGCAAGAAGGCCATTGGCCTTGAGTCTTGTACTTGTTTTATTATTCCTTGCTTAGAATAATTGCAATGTATAATGTCAAGTGGGAGAATGTTGGAAATAGGATGCCTTTTAATTGCAAATCCTAAACATTAATTATTTCATGTATCTCCTAAGTTCTTGGAATGTGTTCAACAACACTAAGATTAGGATGAGATTATTATTTGGATGAAATAAATCATGAAACTGGCATTTGTAGTTATTCCTAAATAATAGGAGCATGTGGGTGCACACATGGTAAGGTGACACTCACCTTGAGTTTAGTTAACAATTCAGAGTAACAGTTAACACTTCTGAATGCATGTAAAGATCCTAGGAGTTATGATTTGATGTTTGCATGTTTGAAGTTCAATTCAGTTCAGATCAGTTCAGTTTAGTTCAGAATCAGTTCAGTTATCTTCAGTTGCATGCATGTTGGTTATTTTGAGTTGCATGTAGTTAGCTTTAGTTAACTTGGAATGCATGGCTAATAACTTGAGTTGTATGACAGATAACAAGGACTACCTCCAGTTAACAGGGGATGACCATTCTTGCATGAATGGTGTTGAGTAATTGTTTTAGTTAACTATAAATCCAATAAATCATCTTGGGCCCCCAAGTTGGCTCCAAGTGATTTATAGTTAACTGAAACATTTACTCAACACCATTCATGCAAGAATGGTCATCCCCTGTTAACTGGAGGTAGTCCCTGTTATCTATCATTCAACTCAAGTTATTAGCCATGCATTCCAAGTTAATTGAAGCTAACTACATGCAACTCAAAATAACCAACATGCATGCAATTGAAGATAATTGAACCTGAACTGAACTGAACTAAATCTGAACTGAATTGAACTTCAAACATGCAAACATCAAATCCTAACTCCTAGGATCTTTACATGCATTCAAAAGTGTTAACTGTTACTCTGAATAGTTAACTGAACTCAAGGTGAGTGTCACCTTACCATGTGTGCACCCACATGCTCCTATTATTTAGGAATAACTACAAATTCCAATTTAATGATTTATTTCATCCAAATAATAATCTCATCATAATCTTAGTGTTGTTGAACACATTCCAAGAACTTAGGAGATACATGAAATAATTAATGTTTAGGATTTGCAATTAAATGGCATCCTATTTCCAACATTCTCCCACTTGACATTATACATTGCAATTATTCTAAACAAGGAATAATAAAAAAAGTAAAAGACTCAAGGCCAATGGCCTTCTTGCACCAACTAATCAAACCATGCTAACTTCAAATGCAACCTGCATAATCATGAAGCTTATGAGCAAATGATTAAAACCAAGAGAACTTATCTGTATGGTTTCATAAGATAATTTGTATCATTAATTAAAGTGTTAACTTTTTCAATTAATACCTTCCCATTATCTACCAAACCATTACCTTTCCCAAGCCTTTGTATCCAAACCACCTCTTTAGAGGCATGCTAAAGCACCGAGTGTGTTGAATTCACATTCAACCAAGGTGTAGGCTCCTCGATCTTTTCTATTGAAAAAACTTTTCTCACAAGTAACCATTCCAACAAATGTCTCTTACCATAAGAGAACTCCAGCCTCACCTATTTCTCCAAGTATCCATGAGGACCTGTAACCAACCAATCCATTCCAAACTCCAAATGCAACACAACACTTTCATGAAGTAATCAAGCAAATGATTAATGTACCCAAAACTTAAGAGAACTACACAAGATCATTGTCAAAGCTCCAATCATGAATCAAGAACATAAACATGACATCCATGATCTAACCATCTCTTCTTAGGAGATCACATGCATCATAACATACTTATACATCCTAGTCTCAAGAGAACCATGTAATATGCCAAACTCTAAACTAGTATCAAGAGTATAACATGACATCATAACAAATACACTCTAAACCAAGAAACCATATCCCAATCACTTGAAGATAACCTTACCAATGATTCATCCAAGCCACTACCAACAACTACCACTGGACCATGGTAGTGAGTTACTCATGGCATCGTGACTACCATCCTCTTTATGAAGATCACTATACCTTACCAAAGCTCCCACTAAACTGTGATACCGAGCTATACATGGCAACAAGATAAACATCAAACCATTACTGTCAAAAGCATATGGAATTTCAGACATTTCCTCGTGAACATAATTATCATAACATGTATTATGCCACAACTCTAAACCGCTAATCAAGAGTATACCATGACATAATAACAACACCATCCTACAACCAAGGATCCACATCATTGCCAAATGCTCCCACTGAACTGTGATACTGAGCAATCCCATGGCATCATGATGCACATAATCAAAACCCCATTTTTTTCATAAGCTCACACCAAACTTGTGAATCCAAGCTCTCAATGACCTTTGTAACAAACTTATTTTTTTCTAAATCAGCAATAGAAAAAATAATAAAAGCTCCCACTAAGCCCAAAAAACCTCCAATCTTTTAAGAGAAAGGTGTCCCAATACTCTACCCAACCTCAGCTCTGATACCAAATGTTGAAAAATGAGGTATTTTCTTAGCTTAATACTCTGTAAAAATTTAATATTGCTGATCTAAGTAAGCTCTTTCTTTGTTACATATATTCTTTGTGGGTGATTATCTTGATTAATTCAATTTACTGTTGTAGAATGTAGAGAGAAGTTGATAGAAGAACTAAACAGGATATTAGAAAGATCACACAAGATGTACCATGGAGAAACCCTTTCGAGAAAAAACTCCACCAAGAATTATTCTATTATTCAATCTCTGAATTACAATAGCTCCAATTCTTGCTTGAGAATGCTTCTTTTGTCTTCACCAATCTTCTTCACAACCTGCAATAAAAATCTCTCACAACTCTATTCAACTTGCTTGAGATATATAGGCTTTAATCAACTTTGTAAACTCAACATGAGTTACAATTACAATGCACAAGCCCTATCCCTAAAAGGTATGCCATATCTCATACAAATAGAGTTATCTTGTGAATAACAATGCTAAAACATGTGCTTCATCCATTTGGGGGTCCCAAATTGAAACTACAACTCATCCTTCACTTTGGTGATAAATCCAAAGCTCTTCCTCAAAGTTGGCGCCCTTAAGTAATCCTACTTAACTGAGCCTTCAAAAATATCTTATCATGCATGAGAGGTAAATCCAATAAAGCATCTTGGGCGCCCAAGTTGGCTCCAAGTGATTTATAGTTAATTGAAACATTTACTCAACACCATTCATGCAAGAATGGTCATCCCCTGTTAACTGGAGGTAGTCCATGTTATCTGTCATACAACTCAAGTTATTAGCCATGCATTCCAAGTTAACTAAAGCTAACTACATGCAACTCAAAATAACCAACACACATGCAACTGAAGATAATTGAACCATAACTGAACTGAACTAAATTGAATTGAATTGAATTGAATTGAATTGAAGTGAACTAAACTAAACTGAACTAAACTGAACTAAACTGAACTAAACTGATTTTGAACTGAACTGAACTGAACTAATTTGAACTGAACTGAACTGGACTTCAAACATACAAACATCAAATCCTAACTCCTAGGATCTTTACATGCATTCAAAAGTGTTAACTGTTACTCTGAATAGTTAACTGAACTCAAGGTGAGTGTCACCTTACCATGTGTGCACCCACATGCTCCTATTATTTAGGAATAACTACAAATGCCAATTTCATGATTTATTTCATCCAAATAATAATCTCATCCTAATCTTAGTGTTGTTTAACACATTCCAAGAACTTAGGAGATACATGAAATAATTAATGTTTATGATTTGCAATTAAATGGCATCCTATTTCCAACAAATTAAACCTTGATAGAAATAATGAAATGTGCATGTAAATAGGAATGTAAACCCTAACCTTAAGTGTGTCTAAGATTAGGAAATCTTAAATGCACTGCAACCCTATTCTAATGTGCAAGAATGAGATGCATGAATGAAATATGAAGATGAATGACTCACTTTGAGAGATCTCTAATCACCCAAATGAGCCCTAATAATGCTTGTACCTTCCTTAGGTTGAATGTAGAGTGATAATGGAAGATGCAATCACTTGGGAAACAAGTCATTAGGCTTGGCTTGATGGCTAGTTGCATCTCCCCAACCTAGAATCCATCATGATTCACCATAGACAACCATGATCAACCCTCGACAATGCTAAATCTTGAATGAAAGTGATCTTGAAGACCAACAGAAACACTTTAATGCTACTCCAAGACTTCAACTTTTCTTATTTTGAAACTTGAATGCTCTTGTGAAAGAATGCTTGAAGATTCTTGAATGTTTGGATCTTGAAATTGCTCTAAAAATGCTTGCTTAGTTGAAATAATGGCTTAGAAACCTGCCTATATAGGATTAACACCTAATTTACCATTATTCGTATCTCAAAGGTCGACATCAACCAAATATTTGAATTAAAAAGTTGATTTTCTTGCTAAAACCCTAAAAAAGCTCCAAATGGGACTCATACGCCACCTTTGGCGTATGGGTCCCACCTAGGCGAACTCATTCACCCAAGGTGGTGAATGAGTCCCACCCTAGATTTTCGGGGTGGGTTTTTGGAAATTTTGATGTTTTTGATGATTTTATCAGGTTTTTAACAGAAATAAGCCTCGATATATGAAATAATGGGTCTTAGGGGCCTATTAATGATGATTTTAAAGGATGTTTAATGCAAGGGTGCCAAAATAGGTCCAAATTAAGTGTGAAATTGCATCACTTTCAAGAGCGTACAATTTTCTATGCTACATTTAGCCCCCACTTTAGCGCCCTTATGACTCTACATGCATATGCAAGCTAAAGGACTCCAACAATAAGCTTTGTTTCATAAAAGGATACACGTATAGGTTCATACACAAATGGGAGAATGAAGCCCCCAATGTAGCTATCTGCAAAACCACAATGTTAGGAACCGCATCTTGTAACACGAATTCATTAGTTATCCAAAAATCCTCTTATCTAACTTCTTCTAAAAATCAAATTCGAGGGTAGATGTACGCCTCCCTTGATTTTGCTTGCTTTACGAAGGTGGAATCAAGGTAGCAGTCTAACCACATCAAATAACTTAATTCATATCATAGGATATTTCCAAGTATCATACTGCATGATGATAGACATTTAATGAGGATGGGAGCATAATCATGATTCCAACACAACAAACGGCATAAAAAATAGAGCTTTCTAGCACCAGTTATGTTTATTTGAGTGAAAGACACTTTTTAACCCTAATATAGTAAAAACCCTAATTTTTAACATATATAAGAGTAAAAAGTGAAATAATTTTTAACTATTTTGTCTTTCACCTTCTTGTAGCTTGAGTTTTGTGAAGAGTGATTCAAGATGTTGAGCTGACGAGATTATGAGCCTCCGAGACTAGACGTCCTACGAGATCAAGTAGCCTGCGATGAGCATCATTATCAGGTGAGTTGATTTTTCTGCCTTAGCTTCGTCCTTACACATTTATTTTATGTTTTGTGTGCATTTCTAAGTTGATTTAGGACCTTGGAAGAAAAGTTTGCAAAGCATTCCTTTTTTCACAAAGTGTCCCCTTTTTTTTTTGCAAAGTGTCCCCTTTTTTTTTGCAAAGTGTCCCTTTTTTGTCGCAAGTGTCTCGTTTCTTCGCGAAGTGTCCCAAAAGGGGTCTAAAGTGTCTAGGACCCTTAGAAAAGTACACTAGATCAAATTTAGTACACTTTTTTTTATTGTTTATGTATATATTTAAGATTTTAGAATGCTTATAGGACATATTTTTCTTTTTTGTTAGACTCTTCCTCATTCGCGATAGCATCTTGGTGGCTGGTAGATTAGTCGCCTTCGAGATCTAGCCCCAACACTTTTAGCAGAGGATATAGAGATATTACAAACTACATACTTGTATTGGGCATTCCTCATTCCCCCCATGAGGTACCATGATGCTATGCTTATGGCACTGGTAGAGTGGTGGGATGCAAACACATGCATGTTTCATCTTCCCACAGACGAGATGACGATCACATTAGAGGATGTCCATCGCATACTTCGAGTTCTGATTTAGGGTGAGAGGGTATGTTTTCTAGAAAATTGATCATTTAAGGAGATGAAATATGATATGCAGTATTGCTTGGAGGTCCAGTTCATGATAGTATCGTGAGGTCACAGATCGATCTAGCCATGTTACTATATTTGCGAGCCCCACTTGTTGCACGGATTATGATGTTCACTATAGCACTAGTAATCATCCCTAATGGTCGAGGAGCACATTTAGAGGGAGGAATAGTACACATGACATGGGGGATGGCAGAGCACATGATCATGTATGCCTGGGGGCGCAACATCATTGCACATCTATATTATGATCTTGGGTGATTTTCATTTCATGAGATCGACAATATGGTACACTGTATACTACTGTAGGTGTGGTGCATGGAGCATATCACATGCACCAGGCCAATAGGATTTCCATGTACATCAGCCCTAAGGAATCCTCGTGCATTTAGCTATCCACTACGACAACTATGGTAGTATGGGGATTTGCATTTTTTTAGAGTATGATTCGACTGACTAGATGAGGAGGAGATCATATGGAGACCTTACCAGCTTATACCACAGTGGTCAGATGAGACTTGTTAGATGAGGAGATTACAAATGGACAGATTTATGATAGGAAGACATGATTACATAGTACAACCCTTCTACTATGATCATGTCATGAGACAGTTTGGATAGGTCTAGATACCACCCATGGCATGACCCTTTTTTAGGAGATCAGTATGGAGTGCCTAGAGGCCTGTGACACTAGATAGTTTACTATTGATGATGTCATCTACAGTGACTCCGATGATGATGATCATGATGTGCCTTCGTTCTTTGATGCTGATGACATCGGTACCACAAATGCCTATGAGGAGTGGTGGTCAGCAGCATGGCCGACTGCTAACTCTTGTATTCCTGATGGATGAGCCGATAGGTGATGCAAAGACTCTCCTAGATCAGGGAGACGAGGAGGATAGAGTTGAGGAGGCACGCTTCAGGGTTGCAGATATATTCATATATATGATAGATGAGGAGTATGACGAGGTTGTAGATCTTGATTATGATGGCCAAGAGGAGGAGAATGAGGAGGAGGAGGAGGATGAGGAGCAACTGATGAGTGAGGGTGATGAGGTAGTAGATGAGGATCCAGTGGGCCACGAGTGGGGAGAGCCAACTCCTACTCATGTGACTAGATCATAGTCAAAAACTGCAGTAGGCACCAACACCTACAATATGGAGAGGCTAGCACATCCTCCATGCCCCCTACACATAACGAGGTTGTCTTTACATAGCCAACCAAAGAGCTAGGTGATGATATTTTATTTACTGCCATGCTTTATGCTTATGTTCATGCTTTATGTTTTAATTTTATGTTCATATATATCATGATGTGTATTGATTATATTTATGGGTTTTATCTTGTAGGAGCTATGAGAGACCTTCATGATTTCTATCGTCAAGTGGCTGCCAAGATAGTGCCCCCATCAGTCTATGAGGAGACTGTCGATACATATTATGTGCCCCCACCCATTGTGGAGCGAGATCCAAAGTTTTTCAAGTCGTACGTCAAACTGCGGGCAACGTATGAGAGTTTCAACAGGTGCGCCCATCAGGCCAAGGCTACCCAAGATGCTCAGTCATCTTGAGCCCCAGCAAAGGTTGAGAGATTTCAGTTAGAGGTAGCCAGACTACAGGTAGAGAGAGATCATCTAGTAGAGGATCGTCGGGAGGCCCTTGGATAGGTATAGGGTTTATAGTATGCTTTGAATGTACTCAGCAGCTAGTGATCACGATCGCATACCACCATCTCCTGACGGACCATCTCTAGACAAATGTGTGCACTGGATCTTGAGGGATCTGATAGTCACAGACCTCGTTAGCACTATATATATTGATCACATGTACACAAAACTTTTATATATATATATATATATATGTATGTATATATATTATCATTTGGTGTTTTTTTACTTGTGTTTATGTGTTAAATGTTAAATGGCAATGTGATCGATTAAATAGTCTTTGTAAGACTATTTAATGAATATCTCCATGATTTAACATATTTTGTGTGATCTAATTTAAACTTATTCTAGTTTCTTTTAGATGCAACATTGAGATTAAGTATGTTATATTAAATTAAATGCACCTATGATCTAATTAAAGGACATTAAATGCATATAAGGATCTAATCTAACACAACATACATGATTAGCTTGAATAGTATCAAATCTAAAGTAACCATCTAAAAGTTAATTTAAATAATTACTTCAGTATTCAAGACACACAAATAATTTTTTGTCAAGAATGAAGCAATGCGAGAGCATATAGAATTGCATCTACTAACCCTAACACCATTGCTTTATCATTCACACTATTCAAGAAGGTTAGACATAGTACCCACACAGATGTGCCACATATATAGGCTCTTTAAGAGGTGTGCCATCCATTTATGTTAACGTATATGCTCTGGATCCATAAATTTCATTAATTATATAAGGTCTTAACCAATTAGGACTATATTTTCCTTTTTTAGTCAGGTCAGAATTAACGTTATGTTGATTTTTGAATAACACCAGATCAACTTTTTTGAATACACGAGGGATGATATGATTGTTGTAACTACGTTGCAATTTTCTAGCATAAGCTTGGAGATGTTCAAGAGCGTTAATGCGTTGTTCATCGAGCATCTCAAGCTGATGCAATCATTGTTCTTTATAAGTCTTGTCATCAATAAGTCCTTGACAAACAATCCTTAATATAGGGATTTCTAACTCCAAGGGCATAATCGCCTCGGTACCATAAACAAGGTTATAAGGAGTTGTCTCGGTAGATTTTCTAATACTAATACGGTAGGCCCATAATGCATACGTCAACTGTGTGTGCCAATCCTTATTATGTTTGTTCACTGTCTTCCTTAGGATTTGCTCTAGGGTCTTATTAGTTTATTCAACTTGACCATTAAATTGTGGGTAGTAAGGTTTTGAAAAGTGATGTTGCATGTTAAATGTTTCTAGGAACTTCTTCACGTCATTATTCTTAAATGGTGTCCCATTGTCTGAAACCAATGTTGAAGGAAGTCTAAAGTGAGCAATGATGTGTTCCAATATGAAACGACATATCATATCAATAGTTGTTGATCGAAGAGGAATATCTTCTACCCATTTTGTGAAATAATCTTACATGGTGATTATAAAAGTATGTTTGGTGGAGGAAGGTGGTGGTATTTTTCCAATCAGATCCAGTCCCCACATTGAGAATGGCCAAATACAGATTTGGGCCCGAAGCTCAGAAGCAGGAGCATGAATCAAATTGCCATGTTCCTGACATTTGTGACATCTCTTAACATACTCAACTCAATCTTTTTCCGTATGTCTCTAGTAGTATCCCATGCGAACGAGGTTTTGAACTAATGATCTTCCTCCAAAATGACCTCCACAGGCACTTGCATGAGCCTCTTCAAGTGCTATAGATATTTTAGATTCTCTCAGGCATCTAAGTAAAAGACCGTTAAAGGATCTTCGGTATAACACGTCCACGAGAATTATATACTTAGTAGTGAGTTTGCGAAGATGATCTCGAGTATTCTTAGTTGTCAGCTTAGGAAAGGTACCTTCTTTTAAATAATTAAATATCGTTGTATACCATTCACTAGAGCTTTCCATAGTTGTTGATAACACTTCTTTGGCTTTGGGTTCGATTGATGGTTTCATAATTGTATGGACAATAAATGTGAAATATTTTGAAGGATCTTGAGGGGATATAAGAGAAGCTGCACTTTCCATTGCATCTGCATGCCGATTATCCTTTTGTGGGATGTTATCAATGGTAAATGATTCAAAATTCTCTAACAAATTCATTGTGATATCCTTGTATTTTGATAATTTTTCATGCTTTGCTTGATATGTCCCATTTATTTGCTTAATGACTAATTGTGAATCATTGAATATCTTAATATTTTGAACTCCCAAGGCTAAAATAGCATGCAAACCAACAATTAATGCTTCATATTCCATTGTGTTGTTAGTGCATAGGAAGTTTAAGCGATAGGATAAGGGAATAGGCTTTCCTGCGGGTGGGACTATTATAACCTCAATGCCAGAGCTTGTTCTACACTTAGATCCATCAAAGTATAATTCCCATGTGTCTTCATCTTTCTGAATAGTTCACACATTCTCATCAGGGAATGTTTCTACATTAGGTAATGCCAAGGGTGAGGGAGAAACCACTAAGTGGTCGGTTAAGGCTTGTCCTTTGATTGCTCTTTGTGAAACAAACTTAAGGTCAACTCTATTAACAACATAACCCATTTAGCTAAGTGTCCCGATAAATTTGTTTTACTGAAAAGATGTTTTAGAGGATCAAATTTTGCCATCACATGTATTTCAACATTCAGTAAGTAATGTCTTAGTTTACTTGTAGCGAATACAAGAGCCAAACATTGTTTTTTATCATTGTGTATTGTTTCTTATAATCAATCAAGTTCAACTAATGTAATTTAAAAAGGATGCTCTTTACCATTTTTGTCTTGTTGAGCCAACAATGTCGTGAGAGCATGGGTTGTTGTTGTGTAAAGGATGAATAGTTTGTTTTGCATAGTAGGTTGTAAAACAAGTGGAGTGGCAAGATAGTCCTTCAAACTCTCAAAAACCTGTTTACAATCCTCGTTCCAATCAAAGTGCACATCTTTCTTAAGGATATGTGTAAATGGTAATGTTTGATCCACTAACGATGCTACAAAAAGAAAGATAGCTTGAATTCTTCCTTGTAAGGTGCATAGTTGAGAGATGTTTCTAGGAGGTGGCATGTTAACTATAGCATCAATTTTCTTCGTGTCCACCTCGATGCCTCTGTGAGATACAATAAAACCTAAAAGTTTTCCACTATCTACACCAAAGACACACTTCTTCGAATTCAATCTCTTGTTGTATTTTCACATTCGCTCAAAGATCTTTCGGAGGATACTCACATTGTCTTGTGTAGTTAAAGGTTTGGATAGAATATCATCAACATAATCTTCCAAAATATTATGTATATAATCATGAAATATTAATGTCATAGCTCGTTGATATGTTGCTCCCTCATTCTTCAATCCAAAAGGCATCATGACCCAACAAAATGTTCACCAAACAGTTGTAAATGTTGTTTTGTATTGATCTTGAGGGTTGATAAAGATTTGATTGTACTTAGAAAATCCATCCATGAATGACAACAAATCATGTCCCACAGTCAAATCTACTATCATGTCAATATTAGGAAGGGGAAATTCATCTTTTAAAGATGCTTTATTCAAATCATGAAAACTCATACACATCCTAATACGATTATCAGGTTTTGCGACTACGACAATGTTTGAGATCCAAGGAGAATAATCTATAGGTCTTATGAAACCAGCCTCAAGGAGTTTTTCAATATCTCCCTTACCTAGCAAGGCTATCTTAGGATTCATCTTTCGTATCTTTTGTCTAACTGGTTTAGCATTTTCAACAAGGACTATGTTGTGTGTCACTATCATAGCATCGATTCTTGGCATAACCGAATAATTCCAAGCAAAAAGTTCAGGAAAGTCATGTAGTAAAATTGTGTGATATTCTTGTTCTTCATCATCAAGGCACTTTCCTATCTTAATTACTTTCTCCTTATCATTGATTTCCATTGGTATGTCAATTGTATCTCCTAGAGGAAGTGCACTTGGTTTTGGAAATTCAGGGTTGTATTCTTCCTTACTCATGTCCATCTCACTACTTTATTTTTCTCCATCATTTTGTTTGGTGCTAACCATAACACATGTAACTTTTTCTTTCGAGAAGGAGTAGACGGTTTATCGCAAACTCCTAGCATTTGATTCAAGGCTTCATCATCTTCAAAGTATTCCCACGATGGTTCATAATTCATATCGAGCAATTCAGGATGCTTCAAGGTGAGATTGATTTTAGGTTTACACATAATGGTGTTGATGTTTAACGAAGGTCTCTTGTTTGATTGCGTTATCTTAGAGGGACAATATCCCAAACCACTTTCTTTTTTTCTTGCATGTTAGGTTTGATAGGAACACGAATGCCTTGTTCTTTCTCTCCACATCCTTTTTCACTGTAACCCAATTGCTTCATAAGTTCATAACCTCTCCCATAAAGTCTTTCCATTTCTTTCGGGTTTGGTGGTTGTTGATAATCTATCTCATCAAAGTTTGTTGTGTAGCTCGTGTCTTCTTCAAGGGTAGATGAGGTAAATGGTTGTGAGTTCTCTTCCAAGTTCTGCGTTGACATAACCATTGGATGCTTTTGTTTTTCATCTTATTTTCTTGTGATTATGTATTCTCCCATAAATGAAGGTGTGAACTCCAAGGAACTCCAATCATCATCTAATAACTTTGATACTGTTTTTGTTTCTTGTTTTTCTTCTTCCATAGGTTCTATGTTCAATGTTGGAATCAATGTGTTTAGAGGACTTGTCGTTCCTTTTTCAACTTGCAAGCAACATTCAGGTTCGGGGTCTATTTCAATTTGATACACATTATTGTTGTAGACATACTTCATTATATGATGAAGGGTTGAAGGAATTGCATGCATTTCATGAATCCAAGGTCGCCCTAAAAGAAGATTATATGAAAGATTATTAGGCATTACATGAATAGGGGTCTGCAAGGTAGCTTTTCTAACTGTAATAGGTAAAGTAATCACACCTAATGGTTATTTTCCTGTGTTATCAAATGTACAAATCGACAAGGAATCAGGTTGAATTTTTGACTTATCCACACCAAGTTTATCCAAAAGTGTGATAATACACACATTAAGAGTGGAACCATTGTCAACAAGGGTTTTCTTTATTCCTAGTCTGTTGTAGATGGCTATTATCATGAAGGCATCATTTTTCTTTCTCAATTCCAAAGGAGGTAACTTACGTTGATGGAAGGTAATGTCTACATTAACTGTATTCATTCCTTGTATTAGAGTTGCCACATTGTTTCATTTGTACCAAGGGGAACCACTACTTGTAAAGCTATTTGAAGCATAGTGTGATAGTTAGGTGAATTTTGAATTAGGTCCCATAGGGATATCTTTGCAGGAGTATTTTTAAGTTGTTCCACAAGATCATACTCCTTCCCACTATGCAAAGTTAAATGAGGAGCACTAGGCAAAATGGGATTAGGCAACGATAAAGTTGTCAAAGTTGGTTGTTTTGGTTAGGTTAACTTGGAAAAAGAGATTTGACATAGTCAAATGACTATACTTTGTCCAAGTGGTTCATTGGTTTAGAGGTGTTTTTGTTTTTGTTTTCTATTCTAATTGAACTATGAACTAATGCTGAAATTGAGAAGTACAAAAATCTAATTCTATCCACAATTGCAATGAATGTAAATTATGCTAATTCTAATAATTTGAATGTAACATAAATTATGCCAATTAAAATAGAAAGATTTTAACAACAAACATAAGCTCAGAAATAGGGAATTTAATGTTGTAAAATGTAGTTCAAAATCTACACTAGGACTAATTCACCTAGAGGGGCGTATGAGTCCCAGTGGGGATTTTTTTCAAAAATTTCAATTGATTTTTATGTTGTATGATCTGTAATGTAGATGTAAATGCAGATTTTATATGATTTTCAATGATTTGAGATGCAAAAATGCAAGCTATATGCACTTTCACTAATGCAAGATCAAAAACCCTAGAATGTCAATTAACTAATGCAAACCCTAATGCAATGTTAATGCAAGCAAGATCTAGGATAATGATGCACTCCAAATCAAAATTATGATCTTCTAAATGCAGGTTCACCAAAATAAAGGGGGAGAAATTATTATGGGGATCTAGGGTTTAGGACCTAGAATAACAATCTTCACACTCTCTCATTCAAGGATAACCCTAGAGATCTTAATTTACTGGGGAAAGGGGAAAGAGATCTTGCAATAGGGTTGTCCCAGTGGCTGATTATAAACTAATGAGGGGTTCACCACCAGGCTAGGGCTTGGAAAGACAAATGCAATACAAGATGACCTAGAAATGCTTAACCCTAATTTGGTGCAATCCTTAGCTAAATGACCTAAAAATGTATGAAAAATAGAACAACAAGGTGAGATCTCAAAAGTATGCACTTGGAAACTTGCAGGAGGCAGGAATAAGATCTAAAACACTAAAAGTCCTAAAATTTTGACCTAGTGGGACTCATATGCTAGTCTGGGCGAATTAGTCCCAGATTTGAGTTTTTGTATAGGAACAAGTTTTTGGAAAAAGGGTATCTGAATCTGCAAAAACCATGAAAAACACTTATAGTGAGACTCATACGCCACTTCTGGCGTATCAATCCCATTCCACTTTTTCAGGAATTTAAAGTTCAAATCTGTGCTCCAATCTGTCCTTCGCTTCCAAACTGATTTTCGGATTTGAATTTGCGAAAAGACCTACAAAATAGAATATAGACTTGATTTGCTTATGGGGGGTTTGCCTCGCTCAAACCCCTAGTTTGGTAATTAAACCTTGATAGAAATAATGAAATGTGCATGTAAATAGGAATGTAAACCCTAACCTTAAGTGTGTCTAAGATTAGAAAATCTGAAATGCAATGCAACCCTATTCTAATGTGTAAGAATGAGATGCATGAATGAAATATGAAGATGAATGACTCACTTTGAGAGATCTCTAATCACCCAAATAAGCCCCAATAATGCTTGTACCTTCCTTAGGCTGAATGTAGAGTGATAATGGAGGATGAAATCACTAAGGAAACAAGTCATTAGGCTTGGCTTGATGGCTAGTTGCATCTCCCCAACTTAGAATCCATCATGATTCTCCATAGACAACCATGATCAACCCTTGACAATGCTAGATCTTGAATGAAAGTGAGCTTCAAGACCTACAAAAACACTTTAATACTGCTCTAAGACTTCAACTTTGCTTGCTTTTGAAACTTGAATGCTCTTGTGAAAGAATGCTTGGATCTTGAAATTGCTCTAAAAATGCTTGCTTAGATGAAATATTGAGTTAGAAGCTTGCTTATATAGGCATTAACACCTAATTTATCGTTATTTAGATCTCAAAGGCCGACATCAACCAAAAATTTGAATTAAAAAGGTGATTTTCTCGCTCAAAGCCTAAAAAAGCCCCAAATGGGACTCATACGCCACCTTTGGTGTATGGGTCCCACCTAGGGGTACTCATTTGCCCAAGGTGGCGAATGAGTCCCACCCTGGATTTTTGAGGTGGGTTTTTGGAAATTTTTCATGTTTTTGATGATTTTGTCGGGTTTTTAGCTGAAATAAGCCTCAAGATCCGAAATAATGGGTCTTAGGGGCATATTAATGATGATTTTAAAGGGTATCTAATGCAAGGACCTGCCAAAATAGGTCCAAATTAAGTGTGAAATTGCATCGCTTTCGAGAGCGTACAATTTTCTACACTACACATATCATATATTACTAGTCATTTTTCTGAACGATGTGAAGACTTAAAAAATAGTGAAACTTATTCAACTAATCAAATTCAAAATAATTCCTTTTTAAATTATTTTTTGTTAAAAAAGTTTATATCTTAACTTTGAAAAAGATACACATTTGCCTTTCATTTTTTTTTCCTTTTCATTTGCTAAAAGGTATTTATTTTAACAATAGTCATTTTTCTTGAACTGCGTGAAGGATTAAAAAAACAGATGGAACTTTTTCAACTAATCAAATTCAAAATAATTCCTTTTTAAATTAATTTTAAAAAGCTTACATCTTATTTGAAAAAGATACGCATTTGCCTTCCAATTTTTTTTTTCCCCTTTTGTATAGCTGTAAATCCTCTTAATAGACGATTTGCATTGTGATAAACTTATCAATATATAATTGCTTTGAAAATATTCTACAAAATAGACATGTCACTAAATGAAAGGTTGACATGTTAATGAAAATAATACTTCGAAGATTTTAAAGTTTAGACTTGATTCATCATCTCCAACCATTTGAATTGTAAGGAAACCCTAGAATGTATCATTATTTTCACCACGTCTTCAAGGCCGTGCTAGGCTTGAAGTAAACATCGCTAAATCTTTAAACCCAAGTAACAATAACCAGCAGTTCTAATCACTGCTGTTCATGCTGCTGCTGAAGAAATGGGCTTTAGCAGGCTGTTTTTGGTCGTTCTGAGGAGGAGCGCGCCGCTATCCCCGTCACCATTACAGCCACAGTGGTCTTGCAGAAGCAAAACCATACTTACACCGTTTCTTTATAATCGAATACCAATATTTGGGTCATGTAGGGGGGTGGCTCATCATCGTGCCCTGCTATCTAATGAAGCACTCATTGACAGTAGGTTGGAATTTGTTGAAAAACAGATCGAACAATTCGAGACCGACGATATAAAACAGCAAAATGTTGACATCCAGAAAATAGAACAACGACAAGGAGTGGAGGAGGTGATTGATGGAGTAAGTTTGGAGAAGAATAAAGCAGAATTTCAACATCCATGGCCAGAATGGACTGCTTTTATGGGATATTTGGTGGCAAATGATTACTTCAAAGGCTTTGTAGACGATGATGAGGAGGAGTTTCTGAATAATTCCGACATTTTGAAGGATTACAATCATGTCAGAAACGCCTGCCTTAACTTTGGTCGGGATCGTTTTGATATACTAAGGTATTATCCTAGACAACCTTCACTTTTGACTCTTTTATTTTACTCAAAAAATCTGGCCATGTTTAAAAAGCTTCTGATCCCTTGATGTATGTATAGAAGATACACCGTTTTTTGGTTTGACTGCAATCAAATCCAGCTTTCTAACATCCGCCGTTTTATACCGTGTAGGCTTTGCTAAATTAATTTTTTCAATTTCATATGGTCGAGATTCAATTCCATTTGTTCAGTTTTTGCTATCTCAGACTATGGCAGTTCAGCTTAATATCAAAATCTCTCTTTATGAAGGGTTCCACGCTCATCTAGAGGAAAGCGGTAAACTCAACACAAGGGGACAAGTAACCATAGATTAATGAGCTGGAAATAATAACTGAAATATAAAAGCATGCTTTTCAAAATGACACGAAAGGATAAGGACTCAGCTTTATGTTGTGTGGCTGAAGATTGTCTCTCAATGATCAAAACTATGCCCTAATATTAGATATGATTCTGTGGTGCTCTGACAGATTACTAACTGACCTCTGTTCTGCTTTGGGTAAAATCCACGTATGCAGAAACGATATCCATGCCCATGGAAGTGAATCTGGCACATGGAATTGACATCTGTGCACAAAAATGATTAGTTAGGTTCTAGTTGCCTAATACCCATTTGCCTTGCCCACTGGAGCCCGAATTTAATACAGGCGTTGTTGACAAAAGGAGTTTGCTAGGCAATAATCTTCTCCTTTGCTCAAATCCCTAGGTTCTGATTTAACGATTTTGATGCAAGGATTGAAGACAACAAGCAATCATGCAAGATGCCTAATTTGTGGCTAAATGCAGATGATGTAAGCTGATGATGCAATGATGTGCTATGGTGCTCCTTGAGTGATAATGCACATTAGAGTAAGAGCTTGTGGATCAATAGATAAGTGAATTAGGGTTTGTCCTTTTATATAACACCCTAGTTTTTAGTTTGAAATGTTTGATTCCCAAGTCAACTGATAATGACTAATTGGAAGGTATTGGCTTGGGCTGAATTTAAAAGTTTGAGGTCATTTACGTGCCGATGGATTAGACTAGGGTAAGTGAATGAATAAAAATGAGGATCAATTTTGGTCCCTGTGGAGGTGTACAATATTAGTTTTTCTGTAGCTATTGCTTGGCAGCTGTTCTCTTTCAGCAGGGCACACTCTCCAAATACAACACAGCATTTAGTTTTTATTTTTTATTTTAGCTTTTCCCATCTTCAGCTAGGCACACATCTCTAGTGTTTTTTTGTAAAAACATGTTTGAATTTCTTATATTTAGATTGGATTATAAATATTGAGAGAAGCTTTTGTTTGTATTTTAAAATTAGGTGCTTTAGTTGCTTTTTTGCTTTAGTTTCTTCCTCTAGCGTAGGCACTCCATTGAGATGTAGATTTTTTATTGTAAATCCTAGAGTTATTTTGTTCTATAAAAGACACCTAGGGCACACCACTGAAATAAGAGAGATAGATAGAGTAGACAAAGAGTGCATATTTTAGTATCGCATTAGTGCACTGTAATTATTTCAGTCTTAATAAAAAGATAGATGCAGTTACGAGAGTTTAGATTTTTCATTTTTGAGAATTTGTTAGTCATATTTTTAGCATTATGTGTTTGTAGATTGGCGTACTCGGATCTGTTGTTCTGATGGGAGTTTTCATTTTAAGCTACTTTGTAGTTAGGATTAATTTTCCAAGTGCATAATTTGCCTACCATTGTTTGAAAATTTAATATTGTACTAGAGCACGTTATCTAAAATCTCTCAGATCTGTGTGTGGAGTGTGCTATTACCCATTGGAGGGAATTGTTAGAGGATATTAGTGGGTGTGCTGCCCTTGCTTTAGTTAGTGAAGCAATTTGGACCTGTGAGAGGTTGTAGGGTGGGATGCCCTAAATGCTCCAATGATTGGAGTACTGGTCCGCACTTGTGACATGTTGTTCTAAGTTATTCCTGGTTAATCTGTTTGGTTTTAACATGTTCCAAAAGCTACAACAGGTATGACTAGTCTTGGTCTCAAAAAGAGTGATTGCACAGGGTGCTTTGAGTTTTATACCATGGAAGTGTAGATTGTAGATGCTATTGGAGGAGGTTGATCTTTGGAGTTTTGTGGAGATGAAGGTTGCACCTCGCATTGACCTTGATTAGTTGGTTGAACATAACAAAAGGTTGAGACAAAGCAAGTCATCCTAGATTTTGTGAAGGATTATTTGATCCCTTACATTGTAGACAAGAAGACAACAAAGAAGATGTTTGATGCCTTGATCACTTTGTATTAGAGTGTGAATGTTTCCCACAAGATGTAAAAAAATAAGCTCAGTGCCACATGCATGTGTGATACAAATATTGAGCTATGAAATCAGCTTGCAGTTATTGGGGCAAAGGTGGGCAATGATGAGTTGATGCCTGCAGCTTTAAATGAGTTCTTTTCATCTCAAGACCCATTTGTTTGAGGTGTTTGTGCTTGTGAGAAGCTTTGAGATGATTTCATCAAGGAAACTAATTTGAAAACTACTTTTGCTAGAGTGGAAGAGGATTAGAATCTAGCCTTTATAGGGAAGATGAGGAAAGGTGGTAGGAAAGGGGGACAAGGGAAGGATCAGAAGGGGAAGGAGGATTCTAATTCTTCTAACTAAGGAAAGAAAGATATTGAGAGATATCAAGTGTTTCAAATGCCAAATGAGTGGCTGCTATGCTTCTTAGTGTCATAAGAAGAAGTGGAAGGGCTATCAGTTGCAATAGAAGCAAGTTTTTGGGAATGTAGAAGCTTCAATAATGGATGAACATTTATCCAAGCTTGAGAAACCTTCTACATGGTATTATGTTTTTCCAATAATTGTTTCTATTGGAGCGTGTTATGTGGATATTAGAACAACGAGAAACTTGGCAGACTTGGGGCTTGTCCAAAAGAGGCCTAGGGACATAAATCCGAGTACTATCGAGTCTAGTCAAATTTGTTGAGTTTGTTAGACTTAGTTGACACAAATCTGTGGATAAATAGGAAAAAAGAAGCAAAAACCACTAAAAAGCTAAAACCTAAAACACGAAAAGGCACCTACAACACTTCAATATGCCATTCATATTATTTGCAAGGATAAACAAAGAGAAAAAATAGCATCGAATTAAAAATAAAATCCATTTAGCAAAAACTAGCAAACATATTGGCAACAAACGTTGATTGAATTGAACTTGAGTAGGTTGTAGTATTCCATTGTGCATTTAGAGGAGCCTACAATGCATTTGGAAGAGTTTGCTATCAATTTGGAGCAACTCATTGTAAATTACATCTAATTTGAAGAGGTATTTTGGACTTTTTTTGTTTTCTTTTTTCATTTGATATGTCTTCTACATTATTTGTTTCCATTTTAGATTCATGGAACGAGAAATAATAGAGGGAAAAATGATGAAAACTTATTCTATTCACTGTCTCCTATTTTTTTTATTGTTGCATAATGGATTTTTTTTCTTTTTATCTACAAACCTTGAATGTTTTTAAAAATATCTTGTTATTTGCAAACCCTAAATGTTAGTTAATTTTTCTTTTATTTGCTATTGTAGCATACTTGAAATTTATATATTGTTATAATGTTGGCCCTAGCAGAAAGAATTGAGTTAGAAACATGCCATTGGGGCTAAGAGAGGGGAGTTGGTTTGCAATTATTGCAAAATAAAAATTAGTGGGAGAGACATTAATTGCTTCAAATTCATCTCAACACATATCTTGTCGAGATGTTTCTTTGTGCACACCATAGGCATAACTCAGTGAGCACTCACATGCCCAAACCCTAAATGGGTATTTGATGTAATAATTTGGTCTTGAGTTTAAACTTAAACGTGCTGCACATTTTCCTTTAAAAATTGCATAACTCAGTAGAAAAATCACTTGACTCGTGATTATGGAAAAGCTTAGCTAGTAAAAAACATAGTTCATTTTGTGCGCTTTTTGTTTTTTTATGATGTCTAGTCTTTTACAGCATTTTATTGAGGTCAATACTATGGTGTGAGTTTAGAAGTTAGCATTTTAATATGTTTTAGGGCTTGTCTAAGGTCATTGCTCTCCATATGATCACGAGTTCATGTGGGTCTACTTTGGGGCAATTGCATATTACCTAACTATTTGTGACTTAACATTTTTCCATTTCAACTTTTAGGGCTGCATGTTTCTTTGCTAAATCAAGTATGTGGTAGGCTAAGAGGCTTCACACAAATAGGTCAGATACCTAGGGATACCATTCACAATCAGCTATGAAGAGGCTTCACATTTGTTTAAATTTTTTTAATGACTATCATAATTATAGAGCTTGATTAACATATACAAAATTACAAACAGGCTTATCATATACTACTAGTCATCTTGCAAAAAAATGCTTTATCACTTCAGTTTATATGTTTCTTTGCGAATGGTATCCCTAGGTATCTGACCTGTTTGTGTGGACCTCCCCATTGAAAGTCAAACTTTCTAAGTTAGTCAGGGGGCGATTTTTGCCATCCTAGAATGGTTGACTTAGCATTTGAGATTTTGCTCTAGATGCTTAGTAGAAGAAGTTGAGCTTATGCATCAAACAATCCATGTTATTTCTTCTAACTCCACAAATATTGCAATGTCATTTGCCAATTGGATGTTCAACAACTCATTTTGATTTGGGAGTTTTAGTCCCTTGACTCTTGGCAAGAGGGTGGATTCCCTTAACAGATAGTGGACTGCATCCGAGGCTATAACAAATAGGGTTGGAGCAAGGGGGCATCCTTGCCTGATTGATCTTTCAAGAGTAAACTCCTTGGAGAGGGAGCTATTTGCCTCCACTTGAGCAACTACATCCCTCAATAGAGTGTCAATCATTCTACAAAAGATGCTAGGGAAACCAAATACTTCAAGAGTTATCCTTAAGAAGTGCCATTCTACCCTCTCATAGGCCTTCTCGAAGTCCAAGAGAAGCATGGCTGAGTTTTGCTTGGAGTGCCTTGCCCACTCCATGGCCTCCCAACTTGTGATCAGGTTTTCAAGTAGGTATCTCCCCTTGATGAAGCCGGTTTGAGTGTTATTTATGAATTTGGGCAGGATGTTGATCATCCTCATGGCTAATACTTTAGTCAAAATTTTATATGACACATTCAATAACGTTATTGGTCTCCAATTTTTTATCTTTGTTTTGCCCCCTTCTTTTGATAACATTTTTATAATACCTTTGTTGATGTTCTTACCAAGTGAGCCTCTGTTAAGGCCTTCCATGAACACTTGGTGCAACTCATCACATATCCATTCAATAAAAGTTTTTTAGAACTCAACTGGAAGCCCATCACTTCCTAGGGATTTATCCTTGCTCATAGTTTGGATGGATTTTTTGATCTCCTCTTTGGAGATTCCTTTAGATAGTTTCTTTGCATCCTCTTTTGAGATTTTTTTTGGGATAATTTGCTTGATATATGATTTGGCATTGTGGCTGTCCTCATTATTGCCTTCTGATGAAAAAATATTTTTATAGTACCGAGAGAATTGGTGTAAGATATCCTCTTGACTTGTGTGTAGGGTCCCTTCATTCCAAATTTGATCAATCTATTCCTTAACACCTTTGTTCTTGATTTATCTAAAGAAGAATTTGGTGTTTTTATCTCGACAATTCAATCAATTTAGTTTGGTCCTCACTTTCAAACCTTGGATTTTATTTGCTTTGAGCTTTCTCAAACTGTTCTTAGCTATGTTTAGCTCTTCACACAGTTCCACATTCTTTGGATCCTCTTGGACATTGGATTCTGCGACTAAGAGCTTTTCTTGGAGTTCATTCTCCAACATTCTTCTGCCCATAGCTCTTTTTTTCCCAATGGTTTGGAATAGTCTTTTCTAGCCATTCACATTGTTCTCCAACCTGTCAATGGCAATCATATCCTTCAACATCCATTTGTTTATTTCCTTGAGAGTAATGATTGCAACTTTGTAGTCACCGTTGTTTAGGAGGCTGGTGTTGAGTATGAAACCCTCTTTCTTCCTGTTCTCGTTAATTCTTCCATGGTTTAGAGATATCTTGGCTTTAATAGGGTGGTGATTTGAGAGAGTATAGGGATAAACAGACACCTTGTGCCCTTCATCATTGGGCACAAAATTGAAGAAATCTGTGTTGGAATAAAACCTATCTAGCCTACAATAAATTCGCTTCCCACCTTTTTGGGCATTACACCAAGTGAACCAAATTCCTTTGTTATCCTTTTTCATACCTTCCAAAGGGTTGAATAGGTTCAACTTAGATTTCATTCTTTGCCAAAAATGTTTTTCATTGCCTTTCCAATCCATGTCCAATCCTCCCCATTTGTCTTCACTGTGTTCAATCATTTTGAAATCCCTTCCTAGAATCCATGGCATTTCGGGTAGGCTGAGAAGCTATTGCCATAATTCTATTGTTTCCTTATGGTCGTTGGAGGCATATATAGAACAGATTCCCAATCCTTCTTCACCCCTTTCAATTGTAATCCAAACAGCCCCGTTGCATGGGGAAGTGCCAGAGTTGGTTACATGTTGTTCCCATGCCTTAGAAATGAGGATTGCTGCTCCTCCTCTCCCCTTTTCATGATTGGTGGAGAAGTGGGAAGAGTTATTCTAGATGAACCGTTAAGGGTGAAACCGGTAGCTTTAGTTTCTTGTAGAAGTACAACATCTTTGTGTTTTTCAAGGTTCAAGAACCTTTTGATATTGTATTTCTTGTTAGGGGATACAAGTCCCCTAACATTCCAAGAAATATAGTTAAGGTTCATTGCCATCAGAACTTGGAGAGACATCTTTTTCCCCTTTAAAGTGCTCAAAGCACTTGGTAATCCTTTCATTAGTTTCCAATCTCTTGGAGGTGGGCATTTGTATTACAATACTTGTTTTCTTTCTTTTGTTCTTGGCAATTTGCAGACTTCGCCTGCCAATTGGTATGTTTTTTCCATTCTTCCTTGGCCTCCTTGGGCCAGAACGGGGCTTGGGAGTATAAGTATGTTGCAATTCAGTAATCTTCTCATTGTTCATGGACCCCAAATTTGTTGCAGGTTCCTAGCTAGTTTTAGGTTTTGATTTGGTTTTCCCTCTTCCCATAGCCTCATCAACTTTGGCCATGGTACGACAGTCAGTAAGCATGCCCCCAAAATTCACAACAATCTTTGAGTTCATATCTTCGACACTCTTGCCCTCGGGTCTAGGGGAGGATTCAACATTGCCGAGATGGTATTGATCCCTTTTAATACTATTTTGGTTCATATTTTTATCATCCTTTTTTATCATGGTATGTTCTCCTAGAGAACAACTTTTCTTACCATCCACTCTCATATTTGCCATATAATGGCTAACCATCAGGTTATCACTCACCTTCAATGTCTTAGTAGAACCTTGGTTTATTGCCTTTTGGGGTTTGCTGTCTAAGATTTGTTTATGACCCTCAATCGAGCTATGGATTTCTAGTTGTTTACCAATACCTTGGAGGTCAGTGATAATTTGATGCTTAGCCTCAATCTCAAAGATGAGGTCTTTCACCAGGGAGGATACCTTATTACCCCCTTTTACTTTAGTGACCTCATCCTTTTCTAGATTCAACCTGTTCTCTTTGTTGCTTTTGCCTAGGTTATTTCCTTTTAGGTAGTATTCACTATTCAAACTCTTCAGGAGTCATTATATTGCTATTATTAAGATTTAGTTGTTTATTTTCTTCAATGCTCTTCCTAATTTTTTCCATGACAATTTGTTGAGCATTCATTTTGCCTTTTGCCTGCCCCTCATCAGCAACAGAGGGGGGCAAAGTGAAGAGGAAAGTTCTAAACATGCCCTTGGGAATTCATTCGTTAGAGTTTCAGAGCCCTCTAGCGTATCTGTGATAGCCTCACTTGTTAGAAGAATGAGGAGATGTCATTGATGCTGTTGTTGGCAACATGAGCATGTAGGATAAGTACAAGGTACACTATTATGTGTTGCAGTGTTGTCATTGATGTCAACATTGCATCTTGGTGTGAAGACTTTGGTGCAGATCATTTTGGTTGGTTCCAACATGCTTTGGAATGTTTGTGGAAGACAATTTTGTGAGATGGTTTGATCCGGTAAAGTTGATTATGATGAAAATTGACTTCTAATAATTATGTGTAACAGACCATCTAGTTTTTGGGTCCGCAGTAGTCTGCGAATGAACATTTTACTCTGCGGTTCTAATATAATATTTTTGGTTGGTAGAAGCATCTAATTCCAAAATTCCATCCTGTTTTGGCTTTTGGTTTGAAAGATATGGATAACAAAAGTTCGGCCTAGCTAATTATAGTCATTTCCTATACAGTGCATATGAGTAGGAGAGTTTGCACTTCTTTGCGGATAGGTTTTTGACTTTGCGGATTTAAGGAGATACTTACAAATGTTAGTAGAGTATGAATTCCAGTTGGCATGATGTTTTGAGGTACACATGTCAGAATATGGGTATACAGTTGTATTAGGTTTTTTGTGGTGCCGACCTAATAGGTTTGAAGGTATGCAAAGATTAAATAAGTATTGCAGAGTTATGTAGGAGCTATTATAGCTCCATGCCAACCTATTTCAAATTGTTTTAAGGATTGAATCTTGGTGCGAGGCATGTGTGGATGGTTTTGAGCTGACAAGTTATATATTGTATGTTACATCTTATTAGGCCAACCTAATTGATGTTATGCTTGAAGCGGATATATATGCTAGATCATTTTCGGTGTTTTGATGAATGTGTGACATGTAAGTAATGCAAATGATGCAAATATTATCAGAGTAGTGCAAATTTCATTTGTGAATGTTGAGTAGAATATTAGAGTGATGTGAATGCAGAGGAAAGTAGAGTGTTAGATCAGAATCAAATGAAGTGTGTAAAGTCAGTTTATTGAGCTTCATTGGAACTGTAATTCATGCATATGATAGATTCAATTGTATCAATCTAGGCTGTGAGCCACAAACTCTTCTATCCTTTTCTCTCAGTGGACAATGAGTTCACTTGGACAGTGAGTCCACCTACAGTGAGCACTTCTGTAAATATATTATAATTGGTTATAATATATTGTGAGCTAATCCTCATCGTGGTTTTTCCCATTTTAGGTTTTCCACATAAAAATCCTTGTGTTCATGTGTTATGAGTTGTTGTTGAATGTTTCATGCTTTATTTCATTTACTGGAATTGAATTTGCTAAGTGGATTGGATGTTTAAATGTTTGAATGGTGTAGGAGGGTTCCATTTGTTTTTTCTTGTTCTTCCAGATGGCTTCCATGGTTAGATCATTTTTGCTCCAGTTCAAGGTTAGGATTTCTTTCAGCCTCCTTACGGGAGGATAAAATTTCTTCAGTGGTTTCTATTTCCTTGCTTCTTGCCTCAGACCCCAATTGGCCATTTTCATGGTCGAGGGCTTTATTTGCCCCATTTTTCCTATGCACGTTACTCCTCGTTTTTGGTCTACCTTTAGGGTTATTAGGGTTTTTGCAGATAATCGGTCAGTTCTTCTGGATGTGCCCCTTTTTTCTACACAAAAAACAGGTGTTAATGCCTCCTAAGATTTCTAGACAACAGTTATAGGTGGTGTTACCATCTTTGAATTCTAGCGCATCGAGTATTTGCAAGCTTGAATGTAGTGACACTAGGGCCTATGCATCCAAGTTAGGGAGAGAGGCTTTTGCTTCCTCTACCCTCACGACAAGCTTTTGCTTCCTCTACCCTCACGACATTGCCCAAAGGAGATAACATCTAATGGATAAATGCCTAGAATTCAGGGGGCACACTTTTGAGAACAACCCACCTTCCCCAATTGCCTATGGAGACTAGGCAAAGACATGAAATGTGTAGCCACCAATGTTCCATTAGGGCTTTTTAAGCACCCTATCTTGCATATTGTGATCTTTTAGAAAAACAATGAAAATTCCGCGTTTAATCATTTTGCAGAAGGTTAACTGTATATCTAATTTATTTGTCCACACATTATTAAACCATCCATCTAGGTATTTCCTAGCCGGAATTTTAGCAGTGTCAATTGCGAAGAACACCGCAACTTCTTTAAGGCTATTTTTTTCATTATGAATTGCTTCTTTCATTTTTGAGTTAGGGGAAATGATTAATTTTTTGGGCCCTCGGAGGAGTGCTTACCTTGCCCGCTGCCATTGGATTCGAGGTTGCCATCACCACCCTTGGGCACCACTAGAAACTTTGCACTCGCCAGTATTGTAGAAACCCTTTTTGCTATGATGTCTGTAAAGGAGTTGGCCTCTTTCATTATTAGGGTTTTCATTAGCCAGCCCATTAGATGAGGCTTTGGGGGGGCTCGTACCCCCAAATAAATGCCAGGATAAGCGAATTCATAGAGAATTAACAAGACATGAAAGAAAATATACACTAGCTAGAGTGAATGAATGATAAAAGCCGCCACAATGAAAACAATGAATACAAATAAATTAAATGGTGTACAAGACACCCACGTCAGGCACAAACCTCCGTGGGGGAGGGCTTTGCGTCCCCTACCCACCACCACAAGTTGTAGAAGCTCTCGCCGCCTTCCTCGTGCAATCACCTCCTTATAATCGATAAAATGAGATTTCAAAATAAAGTAAAATTTTGTACAATGTTTGAAGTTAACGTGTGGCAAAATACACCTATGCATGGACAAAAATTGTCAAAATATTTTGCAGACCAAAACAAGTGTAGCAACACCCTACACACAAAACACAATACTATCAACAACAAACAAAGCATGCATGCAAACAAAGCCTTGCTTGCCAACCATGTTTTTGGGTGATGCAAAATTGCACAACCCTTGAGATGCTCTTGCATCGAAAAGGTTAGGGAATTGATGTTCCCTTGATTGGAACCCATCGTGAACCAAGGGGCAGTGAAGGTAGAATTTGTTCAAACATGCCACCATACCTTCCATATATTGACAGGAAGAAGGTATTTTCTTAGACACCACTCTCTACTCAATCATTACTATTGCAACGACAATAACAAGGCCGGAAGAATGTGAGCATTGAACAAACTCCTAATATCAAGCCCTCCTTAGGTTGGTGAAAGTAAGATCGGTGAGATAGAAGGATCTATGTAGACACAGGGAGGTACACTGATCTTGCAACATCAACAAATCAGACTGCTGAGATAGAAGGATTTAAGTAGACATAGGGAGGTACCTTGACCTTGCAACTTCAACGAATCCTTACTCATCAGAGTGGTGGAGACATTATCTCTTCACAAGAAAGGAATAAAGAAAGAAATTATATTAATGTCCACAGATGAACAAAAATAAGTCAACAGGACTCAAGACTACACCAGTTTACAAATAAAGTATTAGGAGGAATATCCTAGAGAGGCCCCCACAAAGGGAAAGAATCAAAAACAAAATAAATGTAGTAGGGGACTACCATCATAGGTGGTCAAGAAACCAATACAAATAGCCAAGTAGGGGAAACAAGGAACCCAAAGAGCATAAGCTGAGGAGTATTGGAGAGAGAAGAAGGTCAAAAGCCTGATGGCGATGATCACTGCTAACACAAGATTGTTGAGCTTGGAGGACATTATGTCTTGCAAGCCAAGAGGACAAAAATGGAGCCACCAAATTCCTGTGTTACTAGGTATGGCTGGTTTGGGGGCTGTACCCCCATCAAACAGGTCTGGGTATTGGTCCTAACCTTGGTTTGCCTTGGGTATGCCTAGGGTTTATACTTGAGCTTGTGGGTATGCTTGTTACCTAGGGTGAACTTGGGCTAAAAAAAGGAAAATTATTTTAAAAGGCAGTTTAAATCTGTAATATTTTTCACACATGTTTGTGAATTTGTGAATGGTGAAATGTTCTTCAACTGTACAGTATTCTCTTGCAAAACCAGAGAAATAAAACAATTCCTTTACAAGTTTCATGCAGCACCTCATGCATGTCCAAAAGGAAAAATCTTTACACCTTTTCCACAAAGTCTTTCTGTTTGCATTGTGAATAAAGGAAGCACCAGGAAAAGCTTGAGCGAGGCACCACTTTCTGCATATGTTTTGGCTGTAATGTTTGTCTGTTAAATGACTGCAACTTCTGTTCTTGCATGGATTTTTACTTGTGCAATGATTGATGGAATTTTATTTACCTTTGCTATGTCGATTGACAAAATTTGGCTCTGTACTTTTGGGGGTAGATCTATTATTCCTTTTGTGGTTGCTGTCTTTTTTTTTGAACTATTATGAACTCATGTATATACATTTATATCATTATACTATTTATATATTTATATTTCGAAACTATAATATTAATATAACATTGAATATTATATAATTGTATTTATAATATATATAACTTACGTAATTTTATTTCAAAACTGAGTTAATAGAATCTCCAACCTGTGCTCAACCCTGAACCTGAACTGGCAACTTAGTCAAATTCTATGAGTTTTCTAGTTCCTCCATTTCTCTTATAGGTATTCCTTCCTTTTCTACTGTTTTTTCTTCTGTAAATGCTCCCTTCCCTCTCCATTGTAAATATTTCCCCTTTGTCTCTTGATCCTTTTGGTACTTACTCAGCTTCCACCTTTCCTGGCTGGCTTTGCTAGTCAGTCTCACCAATGACAATTTTAATCAGTTGCAGTCTTCCATGTTTATACCTTTAGTATTCACTATTCACCATACTTACCTTCACTTCCTACCATCACACATCTGAACTGTGACTCAATTCATAGATACGACTTCCCTTTTTGCTATGATGGAGGCTTTCACAACAACATTATCCAAAGACATGAGAAGAATTGTTGCTTCAGGCTTGAAGGTGGCTCAGCTTAAATTCCTTAGCATTTTTTGATTCACAGAAATATCAATTCCATGTAGGGACAATGGTTCCTATTGTATCTAAGCCTGAGGGCCAAATGACCCCCTCTGGTTTTTTGATCTTTTGGTGTCTCAACAGATTTAAACAAGGCTTAGTCAAAATAAAAATTAAATTACAATAAAATTGATAGAAAGCTAGAAAATAATGAAATATAACTTTGGAAAATACATAAAATCTAAAGGTAGGGCAAAAAAGAATCAAGAGACTTCAAAAGTAGATTACGGATCAGGCTGATGAGGTTACCAGTCTTAAGCAAAATGTACAGAAAATACAAATACAATGCTTGAGTTTAAAGCTGAAAGAACTACATAATAGGCTTAATGAGGAGCAGAACAAATGCGTTCCAGTAAACTTATAAGGAAGTCTGTCAATCCTGTTGAGAGTAATAAAAGCAGTTGCAATCTTCTTTGCATTCTTCATCTATATGGACAAAGGCACTACCTAGAGGCAGCAGGTTGTTGCTTACCTGACAAATTCTTTAAGAGAAATACGCCCAAGAGCAAAAAAGGCCCTTGCCCTCAAAGACCAATTGTTTTCATATACAAATAAGTGACAGATTGGCAACTATGGGAATTTTCTTTTTCAATAAATTTGAGGTTGGACGTGGATGCCAAAGGGCTTAGGTGCATTGGCCTTGAAGACTAATAACTAATAAGATGAAAGCTGATTGCGATGTCCTCCAACACAGCCTTTCGTCTCCACAGAGTCCTGATCAAACAATTATCCCAAAGGACGGTTTTATGGAGCTGCCTGAACAGAGGAATGATAACTTTGCCTTTCAGAAGTGACTTCCAACTCCATCTGTCTATGATGTTACAAACAAGATCAAGCCATTGGTGGAACTAGAGTCGTGATGTATCAGATGATTGAGAATTTTTTTTTTCTGACCAAGCAGAGCTACAAAGGACCTCCTTGCCTCTCTAGCAAGAGAGGGACAATTTGAAAGCTGCATTTGCCTTTTCTTCTGCAAATACAATGTTCTGATTCAGTTTCATTCCTTCCTTATTCCATTTTGATTCCTTGCCCATTGGATAGGCCTTGTGTTTTTTGTTTTTTTAGTAATGAAGGATTCTGTTGTAAGTTACCAAGATATGTAGCATGAAAATGTTGCATCATAGAAATTAAGTATGGATGGAGCTTTGGCTTTGGCATGCCCCCGAAATTGCAAACAAGAAAACCCTAACGTTGAAATACAAATGAATAACAATATAAATATCAAAAATATAAATATAAATATTAGCAATTTAATATTAATTATAATTATAATTATCATAAGATAATATTATAATTATAATTATCAAATATTACAATTTAAATATTATTATAATAATATAATGCTATAAATATTAGAACACATATAAAACTGATAAAAATAGATTTAGAAATTCAATTTATAAATATATTAATATAAAATATGTAACATAAGATAATATATATATAGACAGAGAACAATTAGTAATGCAGCGATAGTGTGTATTGGCGGGCAGTAATTAAATATATTAAAAAGACAGCGTACAGCGATCTTATAAAGGCACATTAAGGCAGTAATCATACTTCAAAGGCTGCGATCCATATTCTTAAGCATTAGGAAGGAATCAAAGTAAAAGAAATAAATATTATCTCATGTAGTCAGTGCTCCCAATACAAGACAAAAGGTGTTAATCACACAATAATGAAAAGGTGTGATTAAGGTTTTGTGAAAGGACACCATTATTTGTAAAAGACATCTCTCTTGAAGAATGTATAAAAGGAGAGTCTGGGAATCAAATGGAGGGGACATATACACATATAGGAGAAAATGGGAAGTCTGATCGGTAAGCACTCAGAAATGACTAATAATCTGCACTCAGGAGAGGTAACAGAATGGGAATGTAATCAGATTTAAAACACTGATTACAAACAGTGAATAAGAACAGGAAATAGGAGTATTACCTGAGCATAGCGGCAGACATAATTAGATAAGTATAGTATTGCAGGAATATATGGGACAGTAAGTTCACATATAATTATAGATATATTTTATATTCATTTAAAATATGAATACTTAGATTATATACAATTATGCAATAATGATGCTTGCAGCAATTATTGAGCCTTATAAGTTTGTATGTTTCTTTAATATGAATATGGACAATAGATTCTTATGCGTTGATTTACTCTAACAATATCCTCTGAATGTTAAGGACAGATCGGTTGAAGGAAAGAAACATACAGACTCGTGATCACGAGGGAAACCAGTCCAGCTCATTACAGCAGACTATTATTATCAAATATATATATATATATTCAGGGGTATATTCTGCCAATCAATGTTTTACATATGTATACATATTGCTGATAGAGAATAAAGAATGCTTAATGTATATGTTCTTATGATAGAATATGTGATATGCTTGATTGTCTAAAACCCACCTTGTTGGAAGGGCCTGGGGTGGAGAGGTAAACAAGGCTAAGTAAGTAGGCCGTTCTAGGGTTGACCGCAATGGCTCCTAGGACCAAAGGGCACTTATGCAGAGAGCCAAGTAACCCACTTACGACCCCAGCCCAATTCTGCAAGATGGCAAGTGTCTTTAGGGGGTTGAGACATTGATGGGGAAAGCAAATACAAGCCACCAAGGGAGAGGGCTGTGGTAGACACCCTCTTGAGCTTGGTGTAGAAATGGCTTCAGGCAGACCCATCATGTCCCTTCTCCCAAAATCCTTATATGCTTGCATTATTGATAATCTATGGATGTGATGTAATTGCCTAACTGTAATAAGTAAGCATAATATATATATATATATATATATATATATATATATATATATATATATATATATATTTGCATATATTGCTCATGCTGTGATTGCAGGGTTCAAATCCAGGACTGCATCAATAAAGAGATATTTATTTAGTAAGATGAAACCCTAACCCTAATTTGTTGCAATTTGTGATGAGTAGGAAAATTTTAGGGCAAATCAGGAGAGTGACACCACAGGTTTCTAATGTAAAGTTTTGCCTTTGAAACATAAAGGCTTTGTTTGATTAAGTGCTTGCTGTTGATCATAGCTAAATCTATTAGTGGGTGGGAGTTTTGAATTTAAAAGAGGAAGGCCTTTTCCTCAAAGTTTCAAGAACCATTGATTCCCTGACACTCTAACATGTTGCAATTGTGGAGGTTTTGTTTGCCTCTGCGTGTTACAACTTGTAAAAGACGTGCCAACTATTGATCTTTAAAAGAGAATCTTCATCCAGGGCTAGCATACCACACTGGCTTCAAAACTAAAAACTCAATCGAACAAAGGGCCCCACTGAAATGCACTTTCCACATGGCAGGGTGGTGAGGAATTTTGAAGGTGCCAAGAATTTTAAAAAGAATAATTACTGTAAGATCTATCTTGAAAAGAAGATTTGTGGCCATTGGTTTCAAAAGACCAAATTCTCATGAGGTAACAATAAGTAGAATGAAGAGAAGGACAAGAATAAGAAAGTGGTTTGTGGATGAAGACCAGAACTTGTCTTGCAGATTTTGATGTCAAGTGAATAATTTGGAGGACGCACAATGCAAAAATAGGATCTTTTAGAAATTGCAGCTATGCAATCATAAATGAGTTTTTCTTGAGAAAAATACATAGATAATAGGATTAACCTAATTGCTTGCACGACAAGCAATGAAATGGAATATCTCCTAGATTATTCCAATTGAAGTATTGAGGTGCTTGTTGGAAAAGGCCTTGATAATTGTAATTTTGAATGCTTCTTGTACAATTTCTAAGCCTATCTATAATATGAGGCTTAATCTTAGTGCACGAGCCGTACTTGTAAATTGTATAAATAGAGCCTCAGGGTCTGTAATTAGGATCTTTTGAGCAACTGTCTTTAGCATTAGTTTTAGCCTTAGCACTGTCTCTTTCTTAAAGCTCTTGGCCTTTGAAGTTGAATGCATTTGTGTATGGTTTGAAGCACTTGATAGAATGATTTGTAGCTAGATTGAGCTCTTCCCATAATATTTTGTGTGAATATTTTATCTGAATGCTGTATTGAAACTCTTACCTATTGCATTTTAGTAAATTTTGTTAGTTTAAAGTTAATTATGAAAGTCATCTGTTCTGTGCCATTTTTGTTGAGATTGCTTGGAAGATCATAGTATTCTTTCATCACACAAATTTTCTTTTCTTATTGCAACCCCCAGTATTAATTAATAATTAGCATTATAATAGGAGTACCAACCTAAATCTAGAGATTGTTCTAAGTTTGAAACACTTAGGACTTCCCATTGTCATGGTTTGACTGTCAGTGTTGTTTAATAAGAAAAGGGGGTTTGCATCAAAATGAATTGATCAAAATGATGAACCACTACTTTCCACTATAAAACATGCAATTATGTGCAAGATATGATGCAAATAACAATTAGAAACTAACCCTAACTGTTATAGCAATAAAAAGGGAAGTTTTGAGAGGCTAGAATGATGTGTACCTTGCTGCAAGAAGCCTGTTTTTAGGTCACAAAGGACCCATTCGCCTTCAGTGGTGAATGGGTCCCTATTAGGGTTTCTGAAACTGAGATCTGGGTTTTGTTCCTTGATGTCTGCTCTCTCAAATCCTTGGTTATCAGCTCCTGAAAACCTGTAACAAGTTTTGTAGCCTTCTTTTTGTGTTCTTGCAATATGAATGACAACTTTTGCAACTTGACAACTTTGACAATTTTGCTTCAAACTTGTTCTCCACTTGATCTTTAACCTATAAATCTGCAAACACACATTCAAGAAGAGAAAAACTTGTTGATTGTTAGTGAATAGGGTTTTGCCTAAGTAAAACCCCATTTAGGTAACTAAAGCAAATGATGAAATAATGAAATTGAAGCATGAATACAAAACAATGAAATGTTGATACCTTGGAAGTTGTCTTGGAATGTAAATCTGCAAACTAGCATGAAGTGGCCATGAAGAATGTAGATCTTGATCTCAAATTAGATGTGAAACAATGTTTGTCAATAGATCCTCAATGCTACATCAACAATCTTAGCTCAACAACATGCTTGAATGCACTATGCCTTTGACATGATGAAATGACCTTGAATTGCTGCAATAAACTCTTGATAATCTGCCTTTGAATGCCCTTGCTTGAAATGCTCTTGTAAACTCTTGTGTGAATGCTCTTGATTGCTTATGAAGTTCTAGGATGAAACTAGGTGAATTAACCCCATATTTATACTAAATCTAGAGATTAACCGTGAAATTCAAATAATTCAAGCAGACACCAGATCTAGGATTGAAAATCATTATGATCCCGCCAAAATTAAATGGGACCGATTCGCCACTAAAGGCAAATGGGTCCTAACACGACTTTCTAGGACCATGCTTTGGGGGGATGAAATAACATAAAAAACCCACCTCAAAAATGCAAAGAAAGGGGTGTCCTATGTGGAGAGGACCCATTTGCAATGAAAGGCGAATGGGTCTTGGCACCATTTTCTAGGACCTCAAATTTGCCAAATTAAATGTCATGCAATTTCATTATTGGGTGTCGGGATAGATCCTTTGGAAAGTGTCATTAATAAGGCTTAAATTTGAATTAAAGGGGCCAATTAAGCTCAATTAACCACAATTGATTAATGAAACCCTAGATTAGTGTGAAAGTGTAATACAACACTTTACAACACCCTAAATAAGGTACAATTTAAGTACATTTTATTAAAAGGGGCCTTAGATTCAATGTGAATGTGTACAACACATTACAACACTAAATCAAGGCATTATTAGGTTAATTTTATATCAATTATTCCCAAATTAAGTGTGAAAGAGGGTTACTTTTTTCTACACTACATTTTGCTCCCACTTTAGTGAGAGTTTGCCCCCATGATAAACTCACACTAAAGTAGACATTCAAGACACTTAAGTATGCAACAATAACAAAGATGCATAGCCATACCCTATCAAAGGCCAAGAAAAATAAAGAAAAACAAAGGATCAAGCACAATTATTCCAACACAATGTGGAACGAGGCTGTTTGTCCGTAACATATGTTGCTCACTCTGGGGTAGTGGAATCTCAGTCTGTCTACTAGGTGAGTTGTCCCAACGAGGTGGCCAACCATATCGAAGTTATCCTCCTGACAACTTCGATAAGGCACCACAATGTAATGCTTTTTGTTATGTCATGTCTCTAAGTTTTTGTTAAAGGGGATTTTTGTTAAAGGGGATTTTGCTTTGTTCATGTAAGGTCTTCTTCTTAGGGAACATCGTGCCTAATGTCTCCAAGAGAGGACAAATCAAAGAGTATCAGATCGCCACTTATGGGATGCCTCTCGTTTCACATCATGCCACTAAGGGAAATTGTATGCTTAGAAATATCGCACTCTTGGAGGACATCAAACCCAATGACACCACCAAGAAAAGGACACGTCACAAGAAAAAAGAAATTCACGCCATGAAATATGTTGTAAGATGTCATCGATGTATGCCCCCACTTTAAAGCTGTTGCTAACACCATTACTGTGAGCAATTGCTTTAAAGTAGCCAATGTTTTGTCCTAAGACATGAGAGCTTTCCTCGAAAAACCCTATGCCAAGTCATATGTTTCCGAAATAAAGTTATGCCATGAAATAGGAAGGAAGGGTTGCCCCCAAAAATACATAAGAGATCTATGGATTCAGGGTCAACATGTCTTTGCTACATTGTTGTTTAAGAGCTCAAAACTGTCATCATTCCCCAAATACTCATAGAACTGGAAGAATGACACAAAGAGAGCGCAAACAAAGAAAAAACCTTTTAGGTCAACATGGAAGAGACCTAAATGTCTCGACACCTTGCGTCATCCCCAAAAGGAAAACACAAGACAAACAAAAAAGATAAAAGGGAAGCTTTTGGGTCAACATGGAAGAGACCTAAATGTTTCGACGCCTTGCATCGTCCCCAAAAGGAAAACACAAGACAAATGAAAAATGCTTATGACATAGAGAAGAATGTAGATGCATATAGAGGAATACAAAAAGAGAGATACATCAAACGAAACATTATGGGGGATGACATTACGCACATGCAATCACATAAAGAAACATAACAAAGAATAGAAGACTAGTAAGGCACATGTGAGTCAACCTAGAGCAAGTCGTCTGCATACCAATCTCGGTCTGTATAAACGAAAGGCGGACAACTAGCCAAAGGGACAACAATGTGTACCAAAACTAGGACAAGGCTAACTAACCCACACCCCCACTAAGTGCAAGACAAGGATGAGCTGAGATAGGTGATGAGAATGAGCTCCTTGCATCAAAGAAAACGATTTGCAATAAGTGTTTAACATGTAATAGTGAGAATGTGAAGACCCTACAACTATTACATGGCAAGGAGCGGAATGCATGCTTTAAGGAACTATCTTTATGATATCAAGCTGTTGAAATATTCGTTTTAAAGCACGTCAATTATCAGTACTATGTCCAAAGACTCTATGGTATCGACAATGAGATGTGTTTTTTTTCTTAGGATTTGGGAATCGGGTTTCTTGCATAGGTGATAATGTAATAAGTCCTTCGTTTAGAAGTATCTGTAAGTTTCTTTTAGTTTCGGATGGCAGACAAGGGAATTCTAATTTCTTGAGTTTGTAAGGCCTTTGCTGCTTGCTAGATTCACCAATTTCTCTAGGTGGATATAAAGTAGGAGGACCTGAAATGACCTTGTCTTCTTTATCATCATTATGAGACATTGGTTGTTCTTTAGGAAGGAGGACACTTATGTCGGGAGGAGGATCTTGATATCCTAACCCTTTGGCATCTTCGGTTGGTATTTGTTCTAAGAATTGATGAATTTCATGTTCACTTGTTGTATCGCATCCTTGTTTACTTAAAATCGTGAATCCTTTTCCATGTCTCTTCTAGATTGATAGTATTTGTTACCTTGTTAACATAGAATGGTTGAATGTTTGCCTGACTAGAGGAACTAGGTTCACCTATTGTAGGGAACTTAGGCTTAGCTTGTGACTCAATTTCAGGATGTAAAAGACCAAACATCTCAAGTTGTGTTGGTTGTTTCATGGAAGGATAGAAGGATTCTCAAGGTTGTTAAGGCAATCATTTATGAATTCATTCATGCTAGCATCATCTTCTCCAATGATGTCAACATCACGAGGAGCACATGCATTAGGACTTGTGTGAGCATGAGTAGGTTCAATTGTAGTAGGGTCATTGCCAAAAACACAACTTGAAACATCAACCAAAGAGAACAAGGACTTCCACACATTGCTAAAACACTTATCCATTTTCAGATTTTCAGATCTAAACAAAGTAATTTGTTGATTACAAAATGCAGTAAACTGAAAATGAAATGTTGTAAATGCAATTTTGAATTTTGACAATGCACTAAATGAAGCAAATTAAGCTAGATTCACTAAATTTGATGAAATAGCAAATCAGAAAACTAAAACAGGAAAGTAACAACAACAAACAGAAGCCTAAAAACTATAGTTGCTGGGAAACTTCATTTTGGGAACATAGACAACGTACTAGTCCTCGTACCCAAAATTTCCGGTGAATCATTTACATATAAAATAGCTGTCTCCTTATTCATTTAACTCACGTACCCTAATTTGATTGGCGTCCCCGTCCCCGTACCAGTACTAGCACCCTGCGTCTCCCGACAACTATGCTAAAAACTGAGATTTCAATTTCCAAAAAATGTAGATCAGGATCTATCAGGGACTCATTCGCTAGTTTGCGAATGGGTTTTGGTTAAGGATTTTTGAAATGTTTTGACTGATTTCTAAGTGATTTTCAATGCTTTTCAGATGCAAGAAAGTTCAGGTCAAGGCTGATCAGGGACTCATTCGCCAGTAAAGGCGAATAGGTCCTCGATTAGGGCTTTTTTAACTATTTTTGAATGATTTTCAAGGTCTCTACAATGTCTTTCAGTTCCAGGTTTGAGACAGTAACTTTCAGTTTCAGATTTTCTGAAAATGCAATGTGAAAATGTAATAAAATGATGAATGCAAAGACCTAAATTGAAATGCAATGTTGTTTTGATATTCAAATGCAACTTTATGAGATCTAAATGGTATGCAAAATGACTGATTTGTTTTTGTATTTTTCAGATTTAGAGAATGCAAAGCAATGTAATGCTAAACCCTAAATGAGATGCAAGTTTGAATGCAAAGTAAGAAACCCTAAATGAGATCTAATTCAATGCAAGTGAGATGCAAATGAATGCAAGATCTAACCTAGGATGCAAGAATAGACTTCCAAAATCAGAAAATTACAATATTCAATAGGTCAGGTTCACCAAAATGTTTAATAAGAAAAAGGGGATTTACATCAAATTGAATTGATCAAAATGATGAACTCCTACTTTTCACTATAAAACAATCAATTATGTGCAAGATATGATGCAAATAACAATAAGAAACTAACCCTAACTATTATAGTAATAAAAAGGGAAGTTTTGAGAGGCTAGAATGATGTGTACCTTGCTACAAGAAGCCTGCTTTTAGGTCACAAAGGATCATTCGCCTTGGGTCCCTATTAGCGATTCTGAAACAGAGATCTGGGTTATGTTCCTTGATGTCTGCACTCTCAAATCCTCAATTATTAGCTCCTGAAAACCTATAACAAGTTCTATAGCCTTCTTTCCGTGTTCTTGCAATATGAATGACAACTTTTGCAATTTGACAACTTTGACAATTTTGCTTTAAATTTGTTCTCCACTTGATCTTTAACCTATAAATTTGCAAACACACATTCAAGAAGAGAAAACCTTGTTGATTGTTAGTGAATAGGGGTTTGCCTAAGTCAAACCCCGTTTAGGTAATTAAACCAAATGATGAAATAATGAAATTGAAGCATGAATATGAAACAATGAAATGTTGATACCTTGGAAGTTGTCTTGGAATGTAAATCTACAAACTAACATGAAGTGGCCATGAAGAATGTAGATCTTGATCTCAAATTAGATGTGAAACAATGCCTGTCAATATATCCTCAATGCTACATCAACAATCTTAGCTCAACAACATGCTTGAATGCACTATGCCTTTGACATGATGAAATGACCTTGAATTGCTTCAATAAACTCTTGATAATCTGCCTTTGAATGCCCTTGAAATGCTCTTGTAAAGTCTTGTGTAAGTGCTCTTGATTGCTTATGAAGTTCTAGGATGAAACTAGGTGAATTAACCCCATATTTATACTAAATCTAGAGATTAACCCCAGAATTCAAATAACTCAAGCCGACACCATACCTAGGATTGAAAATCATTATGATCCTGCCAAAATTAAATGCAAAAAGGGGTGTCCTATATGAGGAGGACCCATTCACCACTAAAGGCGAATGGGTCCTAACACAACTTTCTAGGACCATGCTTTGGGGGATGAAATAACATCAAAAACCCACCTCAAAAATGCAAAGAAAGGGGTGTCCTCCATTTTCTAGGACCTCAAATTTGCCAAATTAAATATCATGCAATTTCATTATTGGGTGTCGGGATAGATCCTTCGAAAAATGTCATTAATAAGGCTTAAATTTGAATTAAAGGGGCCAATTAAGCTCAATTAACCACAATTGATTAATGAAACCCTAGATTAGTGTGTAAGTGTAATACAACACTTTACAACACCCTAAATAAGGTACAATTTAAGTACATTTTATTAAAAGGGGCCCTAGATTCAATGTGAATGTGTACAACACATTACAACACTAAATCAAGGCATTATTAGGTTAATTTTATTCCAATTATTTCCAAATTAAGTGTGAAAAAGGGTTACTTTTTTCTACACTACAAGTGCAATAAATAGATGGTCAGAATTGACTCTTGGCTTGTTGAGTTGTTCCCAAATCAAAGTCATCTGATAAGACCATCAGTTGTAAGTTAGGACCTCACTTAGTCCTTTAATGTTTTTTTTCTTGGTTATAGAAGTAGATATCAGTTAAAGTAACATTTATTTAATCTATATGCATATGCTTATAGAAGACATTAATGTCACTTGTGGTGTATAGCAACATGCAAGTAGCCTATATTTATTAAGTTGTTTGAAGATAACTTTCAAGACACTATGTGGAATTTAAATGCATTACAATAAAACCCAAATTTCAAATGTTTGATCATTTGGTATGGTAAATCTTTGGTGAGGTGATGGGCTGCATTTAATGCAGTGGGGGATAAACTTGGGATGCATTTGTAAGTTTTTAAAACTGGATCATATTAATATATACCCTGTCAAACCTGGGACCATTCAAATGTGCTACATAATTGTTAAACCAAAGCCTGGTCATCTCCCTTGGAGTTATGGGCTTTGCTATTGCAATGAAGGGTAATTGAACCTGGGTCATGCTCATATGAGTGCCTTCTATAATCATTACACCACAATCTCTTGGAAGAAAAGCTGAAACAAGACAAGTTTACTTGACATCAAAAGCTGAAACACACACTAACATATATGACAGACAAAGACATACAATGCCACACACAAACAAGACAAATACAGATTACAAATCTGCTGTTTTGTCTAAATCTTTGTAATGAATCCAAGAAATTCTACTGGACATTATCTGGTGGAATATTTCTGTGATATTGGTGCTCCTAGTCAATTTTGGATGCATTTCTGTCATCTAACAGGCAAGGTTCTTTCCTGACCCCTGAAAGACTATTGAAGCTAGTATAATTTGCTTTTTGTAAGGTCTCTTTTATTAATATACTCAATTTAAATTAAAAAAACAAAAAACAAAAAATCCACAAAATTCTACTCAATTTGACTTGGTTGAGAGGTAGGCCCTATTTTACTTCATTATTTACACAAGCTAAACTCTTTTTTTGTAGCATGTTTCTGATCCAGTATTTCTCTAACTACAGTTCCTACACAAAAATAAATGGAGAGGTAGAATGAAGCTTTATTCTCAAAGGTCTATCTTTAAATTCCAAATTAGCAGGACAGGTTTCAAATTAGATCAGTTATGTGATTCAAAATAAAATTGGTAGGCGTAGTATGCTGAAAATTTGTTGAAGGCATGTATGTTTTTGTCTTGAGTCATTACCAATTCGACAAGAATGTGTAGTTTGCTTAAAAAATGATTTTTTTGGTTTAGTGAAAATACGTTGCTTTTATTTTAATTTTTTTTCCTTTTTTTTCAAATCAACCACATTTTACCTCACCATAAAACAATGTTGTGTGCTTCAGAAATTTGCCATCCCTAATATTGTCTTTCCACAAAAGGAAACACTCAAAAAGATAGTTTTGGACTTTGTGTTCAAAGTCAAACTAACTCAATTAAGATGGAAATTATGAGCTTGTACTTCTTTCTGAAAAAAAGAACAATAACCAAGGGGAACAATGAAGAAGATTGAATGCCCGGCACATAATATGCACACCTATTTGTACTTGTTTTAAATGAATTCTATCAAGTTTTTTAATCTTTTTTGGAAGCAGCCAAAGTTTTTCTTGTCTTAAATCCTACCATTGTTTATTTTTATCCAACATTTGCTAATTTGCTACTATAGTACACAACTGAAATAGTAGAAGAAATTCTCGAAACTAGCGCAAGTACATACTAGTTCTCAGCTAAGCTTGTACTGTCTAACTCATGTTATTTTTTTGTTATTGCTCAATCTCTTATTTTGCTTTTAGTTTTTCTGTTTCCTTTAATACCAAGTGCTTCATACTCCCTGCTTGGTTAAGGGTGGGTGTGCTTGAGTGTTTCTACTTGAATTCTTTAACCTGTTTTCTCTATGGTTATTCCAATCCTGTGTTGTACAACTATCTAACCTATATAAAATTTCCCTGGAAATTTAGGGATCTGAATGTTGTTTATTCAAACCATTAAACATTTGCCATTAGATTTATAAGCATCTATTCCAAGCAAGGAAGCAAAACACCATCCAAAGAGCAACAAATAAATATTTTGGTGGTGTTTGAAGACACCAAAGAACACTGGAATCAAAGAACTTCACTTGAATGTATGAGCAAGAAGGCAAAGATGCCTTGCTTAAATAGGGCTCTTAGGAAGGAAGAAAATACCTACTTCTCCTAGGACTAACCTGTCCACATGAATTTCAAATTTGAAAAGAATAGATTGCTTGTCCCAATGTGACATGCCACTCAAATTTGGCCTGACAAGCAGGAATTCATATTCTAATATCCCTCTTACATCTTGACTTGGAGGTTGCATATAGTGCATGGAAGATGTCATCACCTAACAGTCTCACTTAGAAGCTGGTGAATCCAAGCAATCTCGATACACTGCCCCAATAACAGAAAGAGCAACCACCTATAACAATTTGCAAGATCATGTAATTGGTCTAGATCCCAAATGGAAAGTATATCCTGATGTAGACCTATGAGTATCAATATCTCTTGCCCAGTCAGAATCTGTATGTCTCACTAACTTGCTATCACTGTTCATCAAATATTTGAATCCCATGTGATTCTTTCCTTTGATATATCTGGTAATCCTCCTTGCTGTTAGTTTTATGATCAGATGTAATGCACAGAAAATTAATTCAAAATCAAACACACAACACAGCAGATACCCTGGGAAAACCCTCCTCTTGAGGGAGAAAAACCCAGCAACAATATATCACTTATATATTGGTTTATCACAATAATGATTTCCTTACAAGAGGCCGATATGAAGGCCTAAATGCAAGCACCAAAGTCTGATGCAACACAGAATTACAATGAAGTAATATGCTGATAAATCTCAGCCTCCAATAATGCCAAACTTGATCTTGAATGACTTCGATCTGCCTTGAATAAACTCGCACCAAGTAGGAATGAAGTGGAATGCAAGAACAATGAATGAATGGATGCCAAGTGAGATACAATGATGGTGAATATATACAAGAGAGGGAGAAGGATGTGACCCTTCAATGAATACAAGTTGGATTTGATCAAGAAATTGTGCCTCTTACACAAGAGGTCGGCTCCCTTGGAAATTGTGCCAATTTGAATCTTAACAATAATCAGCATTAAATAAAATATTATATGAATTGGAAATATCACATGTAGAAGGAGATCGCTGGAAGAAGACTATGACGCTGCTGTAAACATCAACACTTGCTGCATGCCAATGACTGTCCTTAGGTTTTTGCATAAACTTGGAAACCAAACTAATTGCAGATGGAATAGCAGATCTGGTTTGACTTAGGTACATTCAGCAGAAAGCTCCACAATCCATCGAGAGAGTCAAGGCAAGCTTGCAATCCAACATATTGAACTTGGTGAGCAATTCCAAAGCATACTTAGGTTGGGACATAAAGATCCCATCCTCTTCCTGAGTCACCTGAATTCCAAGGAAATAATTTATAATGGGTTTTTGATTCAATTCTTAGTTTATCTTTGATATGGAGTTTATAATTGTGTTCTGATTTCCTTTATTGCATAGCTAGTTTCATCATTGATCAATAGAGATTGTTTTGGGCAGATCCTTGTCCAAGGAAGATATCCGGACAATTGTGGAAAACGGATGTCCGAGTTTAGATAGAAAGGTGGTAAATTCAGGGAAGCGTTTGAGGTCATATGTGAATATAGAGGAAGGAGAAGTAAGTCAATTTTCAGAAGAATAGATAGTTTTATGTCCTTTATTAGCCCTTGAATAATTCTTCTTCTGCATTACCTTTGTGAAATATATTTGTTTCCCCTATAGCATGATAGTATAACATATATGAATTTTAATTTTCACAGGTGTGCAGCAGATGCAATTTAAGGGGTTCCTGCGACAGAGCATACATAAATGCCCCCAAAGAGGAATGTGCACGCACAGTGGATTTAATGAGGATTCTACTGACTTACGGCATTGATCCAGTGATGAGTTCAACTGAAACTAAATTACAAATGAAGAAAACAGTTAAAGCATCTATATGCAAGCTGCTGAAAGATGTGGTTGAGTTGGCTGCAACTCCACTTGATCCAAACCTACCAAGGCCAATATCCAATCAGCCTGCACCGAAAATAAAACAGGCACCACCTCCACTAAAGAAGTGGATAGGTCGTACTAATATTGAAATGAAGGAAGGGGACTGGCTTTGTCCAGGGTAAGCTCACCTTATACATGTTTCTGTTTGTTAGTGTTTGAAGTTGCCATTGAAGTTTTACAATGAATTTTACCTGGATATATAAAAGAGTATCTTAACATCTTTGGTATGTTTGACAGGTGCAATCTTATAAACTTTGCTAGGAATATAATGTGCATAAAGTGTAATGAGAAGCGCCCAAAAAGTACCCTACGTTCAGGTGATTGGGAATGCCCTGAGTAAGTTCTATCATGCAGGGATGAGACAATATCTTAGATTATTTTTCATTATGGCATATCACTTGGATAAATTATTTTTTCTCTCAACATATTCTCTCTGTTTTCCATTATGCATAGCAATTGGCTTAATGTTGTAAGTTAAAAAGCTCAATTAACAAGAATGTATTGGAAATTCCCTTGCAGTTGCAGCTTCTTCAATTTTCAAAGAAATATGAAATGTATCAAGTGTGATTGCAATCGTCCAAAGGATGACCATACAGAAATTGCAAAAGAGCTAAATCCAGGAGACTGGAAATGCCCAAAGTAAGTTCTTTCATTCAGGGGCGATATCTATATCTTAGATTGTATTTCATGAGTTCACATTGCTTGGGAAGATTTATTTTTCTGTTTCTCTTGTTATCTTTTTATAAATGGGATCCATTATGCAAAGAATTTTATGTTTGATTTACAAAGCTTCCTTTGATGAGGACAAACTGAAAATCGATTTGCAGATGCAACTTCATGAATTTTAGAAGAAATATGACATGCCTTGAGTGTGATTATAAGCATCCAAAGAACGACCAGACAGAAATTGCAAAGCAGCTAAATCCAGCAGACTGGAAATGCCCAGAGTAATTTCTTTCATTCAATTTCAGGGGCAATGTCTATATCTTAGATTGTATTTCATTAGGTCATATTGCTTGGGAAAATTTATTTTTCGTTTTCTTTTATTATCTTTCTCTAAATGAGATCCATTAGTCATTGAATTTGATGTTAAGTTAGAAAGTGTCCTCTGATGAGAACAAACTGAAATTTTCAAATTTGATTTGCAGGTGCAACTTCTTGAATTTTAAAAGAAATATGACATGCCTCAAGTGTGATTGCAAGCATCCAGGGGATTACAATACAGAGACTGGAAGGCAGCTACATTCAGGGGACTGGAAATGCCCACAGTAAGTACTCTCTTGCAGGATGATGCTGGTATCTGAGTTTTATATTTTTATAAGGGTATACTGCTGCACAAATATATGTTCTTGTTCCTACAATTATCCGTTTCATTTGGATTCCATGGTGTATAGCAGTTGATTTTTTTTTTAAGGTTAAAGAGCTTTACCTGACAAGAAACAAACTGAAAATTAATTTACAGGTGCAACTTCATGAATTTTGGAAGAAATATGAGATGCCTGAAGTGTGATTTTAAGTCTCTGAAGGATGAACATTCAGAAATTGGAGGACAATGCGGAAAAGAACAGAAGGCTCATGCAAAAACTAATGATGACCTGTTAAGCAGCCCCAGGAGAAGAAAGAGTGCAGGCCTTAGTGGTGATGATTATAATTTTGATGACTTTCCTGTGCGTGGAGGTAAAAGTGAAATTGCACGTGGCAGAATGTCAGGAGAACATGGAAATAAAAATCTCAGTCAGTTTAGTTCAGGAATCAATAGGTCATCATCAGTTGGGGTTAATTCAAATGACTTTTCAGACTTGGATTTATTAGAGGATGACGAGGATGACAGCAGTGATGACAACAGTGATGTTGATTATAAACAGAAGAGGGTAGACAGTGGAAGACCATCTGGAAGGGCATCTGATAGATACAGTGGATCTTCTGTAAGTGCTAGAAAGGGTGGTCATGCTGTTAATAATTTTAATTCTGATGACTTTCCTGTGCATGGAGGTAGTGGAACTGCAGGCTTAAGAAAGTTAGAAAAGAGTGGGAACAAAACTTTTAGTCAACGGAATTCTGGAGGGGATAAGTCATCATCGTTGGGGGTTGAGGAAAATGACTTTTCCGACTTGGATTTACATGATGATGACGACGACGACGATGTTGGCTATAAATGGAAGGGGGCAGATGGTGGAAGGTCATCTGGGAGGGCATCTGATAGATATGGTAGATTGTCTACCAGTTTTAAAGGCAAAGGAAAGGGTTACAACTATGATGATACTGATGATGAAGATGACTTGTTTGATAGTGATCAGGGAAAGAGATTAGGGCCCTCAGGGAGATCCTTATCCTCAAAGTCAAAATCAGTGAAAAAGAGTTTTGAAAATCTTAGGGATTTTGATGAGGATGATGATAACTTTTCTGAAACTGAGGATGAACAACCTCAAGTGTCAAGAACAAAGCAAAAAGGAGACAAAAGATCTTCTGGAAGGGTAACAGAGAGAAGAAAAGGAAGACAGCCATCCACTACTTGAGAAAGAGGGAGGGTTGATAAATACTTAGATGACCTTGACGATCTTGCTGACAGTAATGAGAGAGAGGCAAAAACTATAGAATAATATACAGGTAAAGTGGAAGCAAACAGGGACATGATTGGTGGTTATGTAAAATCAGATTATTTTAAGAATAATATACTTGGATAATATTTGGAAATGCCTTTTAAGCTAGCTATGAAATTAGTGATAGTATGAACAATAGGATGGATATCTGTCTCGGGTCTGTCTTCTGCAAATCAGAACTGTTCTGTTCTGAGGTTGTTTTTTACATAGAATTAATTTCCAACTTTGTAAGTATCCTTGAATCACAAAAATGCCTGAAAAACATTTTGCCCACCAATGATGTGCATCCCAGTGGGAACTAGCTACTTAAGTTTTTGCAGGTATGCATGTTGGTACAAGGGTCCACGATTTTGGAATTCTAAGAATGTTATAGCAAGCTAAAAGGTTCTAGGCCACCTACTAATTTATATAAGAGAAAACTGGAGATACTAAATTTATGTTTTCATTGACATAATAACTTAGGAAAAACATGAATAGCCAGTGATTCCAACATATTGGCGTATTGTGTGTTTGGCAACTGAAGGAGTAAATTGCAAGTGGGTTTCACAACTATGTGTATCAACTTAATGAAAAGTTGGATGCAGAGATAAGAAACTCTCAACTTTTAAAGGGCTTTAAATTTAGGAAGAAAATGAATATTAGGATGTGTGGTTTAAAGATCTTTTTGCCCTTTAATTCCAACAAGACACTTCATAACTCAAAAGTGACACATAAATGATTGACCTGTAGAAGGTGGCAAGTATATGTAGTAGCAGCTTGTTTGACGATGGGAGTAATATAAGATAATAAGCTTTTCCTTTTTTTGCGAAGAACTCAAAATAATAATCACGTCAAAACTTTGGTCAAGTTCTGGAACAATGTAATGACCAAAACAAAAATGGGTATTGGCGAAATATTAAAGCCAAAGTTTACGGATGACTCTCGTGCATGAAATGAAAAAATGGATTTTTGCATATAATAAAACATGCATTCAATCTTGCCTTGAACACTCCATTAATAACTATTTTGAGATATCCTAAAAGGGTCCCTTAGGTGTCAAATGATGCCCAAAATCCATAAAAAGTTTTAAGTTTGGGTGACATTGATGTTTTCCTCGGTTATGGTGTATTTGTTGCCTTATTGGAAATTCAATGTCTTCCTTACCTTCATGCCTTCCCTATCAATCTTGACATCTCACTTTAACCCTTCCAAAATCAACCAAGTTTTGAGTTAGTCGGCTTTCTAAACTGTTAGGGTTTTCCATACATTCATACCTCCTTTGGCATCCGTGATCTTTGAAGCCCGAAGGCCATAAATGATTCAAGTGTTTGTGTTGGAGTTAGATTTTTTGTTGTTCCTTATTCAGGTACCTCCCTCCATCCATCCTCGAAGTCTTGACACCTTGCTTTATTCTTTGTTAAAATTTGCCTAAGTGTTGCTAGCCTTCCAAAGTTTTGGATCCTTCGATTCTCGTTGAAATTGCCATCTCCATCATGCCTTCCTTGAAAGTTCAACATCCCAATTTTTCCTTGTCCTTTCAAAAATTCCTCTGAAGTCTTTTGGACTTTCACGGTTTCCCATCCCTTCATACCAACCCTTCCAACTCTGAAATCTTGAAAGTTCGCTTTTCCTCTTAAGTACCATTTTGTTAAAGTTTTGGAGTTCTCTATTTCTCGATACCTTCATCTAATAGCTTTATCTAGTTGACATTGTGTTGATGTCATGCAACAAAGAAAGCTAACTCCTAGACAAAAAGCACCTATGTATGTAACACGATATCGTACCTCCCATCCCCCATCTCACGCGCTGGACAAAACGGCCCCGACGGAAAAGGTGGTCGGATGGACTAATCGCACTGACAGAAAGACTTGATGGTTGGACGCTAACTTTGACCTTCCGTCGCCGGGAAAATGTGTCAGCACCGGTGGGTTTTCAAAATCATATTTCAGAATGGACAAAAACGTGGCATTCAAAACCATTATTTGCAAATAGCAAAAAGCCCAGACTAGGTCCCATTTTCGCCACCATTTTCCACGACGACATTTTGTAGGTTGCTAGAGAGCAACGGGAAGGAGTTGCAGGTTTTCAGAGGTCGAAGCAATGCGGCCACCCTCCATACGAAAACACATTTGTAGGCACGGGCAACTAGCTAGCTAGTAGGTATGTATATCCGCTAGAAATATATGCCATTTTTCCATTCTGCCTAGGAACTGTGAAGAAATTAACGACTATTCTTTGCGAAGATGGGTTTTCAGTGACACGAAAACAAAGGGTTTTCCTTGGGAAATTGGGTTTTCATTTGAAATGCAAAGTTGTTTATGTGTTTTTCTATTGAGGGTTTATTAATTTTCGTTTCCTCCTGTCTACTGGTTTTAAAATTTTGCGCTTGCTAAATGAAATAATTGACAACCCATTGTGGAAATATGAGTGAAATAATTGAATAGCATTTACAGAAACCAGAAGCCATGCGGAATATATTACGACGTTGGAAAACGCAACGTGGGTTCTGCAATGAAATGATATATTTTCAAAACCACATAAAGCCCATAACGTCGCCATTGTTCACATTCTTATTTGGAACGTTGCAGGGTTTTCATTGGGAAAAGGGGTTTTCATATGAAATTTCAGGTTGTTAATGTTTTTTTGTCTTAAGGGTTTTTTAATTTTGGTTTCCTACCGTATGCTAGTGTTGGAATTTTGCAATTGCCGAATGAAATAAAAGACAGAGACAACCCATTGTGGAAATATGAGTGAAATAACTGAATAGCGTTTATAGAAACCAAAAACTATGCGAAATATATTACGACGTTGGAAAACGCAACATGGGTTCTGCAATGAAATGATATATTTTGAAAACCACATAAAGCCTAGAACATCGCCATTGTTCACATTCTTATTTTGAATGGACAAAAAAACCCAAAACGTGGCATTCAAAATCATAATTTGCAAATAGCAAAAAGCCCATACGAGATCCCATTTTTGCCGCCATTTTCCACACTATCGTTTTGGAAAACACACCGTCTCCTAAAACCCTTACTGTTCTAAAACCCTTTACAAGTAACAACCCAATTGGTTACTAACCCCTGACCTCAAATAGGTATGTTTTGTGATTGTCTTGAGAATCTTTTGTGCATTAGATAGTAAGAATGTAATGAAATTGGAAAACAATAGGTATTATGAAACCTAGAAGGCACAATGTTGTTATACATTGTTAGCAGTGTTGGAAAACACACTGTCCCATGTTAGTTTGTTATGAAGAGTTTTGTTTTGTTATGCTCTAAGAATGTAATGAAGTCCACTTTCAAATTTTTGAACAACTCTTTGCTACAATTCAAATGTCATTTCACTTTTCTTCATCTGATTGGAACAAAATGCCTTGACGGAAAAGAAGGCCGGATGGACAATCGCACCGATGAAAATACTTGATGGTTGGATGCTAACTTCGACATGCTATGGCTTGTCCCATTGCCGGGAAAACGTGTTAGCGCCGGTGAGTTTTCAAAATCATATTTCGGAATGGACAAAAACCCAAAAAAATGTGGCAATCAAAACTATTATTTGCAAATAGCAAAATGAAGTGCCAAGAATGTAATGAAATTGGAAAACAGTAGGGTATTATGAAACCTACAAGGCACGGTGTTGTTATTCATTGTTTGTAGTGTTGGAAAACATAGTGTTCTATGTGAGTTAGTTTGTTATGAAGAGTTTTGTTTCGTTATGCTCCAAGAATGTAATGAAGCCCACTTTCAAATTTTTGAACTCTTTGCTATAGTCCAAATATCATTTCGCTTTCTTCATCTGATTGGAACAAATAAAATGCTCGCATTATTTGTAGAGTTGGAAAAGACACTGTCTCCTTTCAGTTGCAGAGGGTTTTACAACACTATATAGGTTGCTCGTTTCTTAATACCATATATGGAGACAATGTGTTTTCCAACATTGCAAATAATGTGAGCATTTTATTTGGTTGAATCAGATGAGGAAAGTGAAATGCCATTTTGACTGTACCAATCAAAAGAGAAAAATTAAACAGAAAAAAATGCTCACATTGTTTGCAGTGTTGGAAAACACACTGTCTCGTCGCAGTTATTCCCTCATGAAAAGTGTTGGTTTTGTACGCTTCAAAAATGTAATGAAGTCCACCTTGATCTTTTAGAACAATTCTTTGGTGACGTAAATATGACATTTCCCCTTTTTCATCTGATTGGAACAAACAAAATGCTCACATAATTTCCAATGTTGGAAAACACATTGTCCCATGTCAGTTAGTTCGTTATGAAAAGTTTTGTTTCGTTATGCTTGAAGAATGTAATGAAGACCACTTTGAAGTTTTTGAATAACTCTTTTCTATAGTCCAAATGTCATTTCACTTTCTTCATTTGGTTGGAACAATTAAAATACTCGCATTATTTGTAGTGTTGGAAAACACATTGTCTCCTCTCAGTTATTCCCTCATGAAAAGTTTTTGTTTTGTACGTTCCAAAAATGTAATGAAGTCCACCTTGTTCTTTTAGAACAATTCTTTAGTGACATAAATATGACATTTCCCTTTTTTCATCTGATTGGAACAAAAAAATGCTTGCATCATTTCCATTGTTGGAAAACACACTGTCCCATGTCAGTTAGTTCGCTATGAAAAGTTTTGTTTCGTTATGCTTAAAGAATGTAATGAAGACCACTTTGAAGTTTTTGAATAACTCTGCTACAATCCAAATGTCATTTCACTTTCTTCATCTGGTTGGAACAAATAAAATACTCACATTATTTGTAGTGTTGGAAAACACATTGTCTCCTCTCAGTTATTCCCTCATAAAAAGTTTTTGTTTTGTTCGCTCCAAAAATGTAATGAATTCCACCTTCATATTTTAGAACAACTCTTTGGTGACATAAATATGACATTTCCCTTTTTTCATTTGATTGGAACAAATAAAATGCTCACATTATTTGGAGTGTTGGAAAACACACTGTCGCATGCCAGTTAGTTTGTTATGAAAAGATTTGCTCGAATATTTTGGAGATAATTTTTTTTTTCTATTTAGAAAATTCACTGTCTTGTGTCAAAAATATTATTTAGAAAGCTCACTGTTCCTGTGTCAAAAATATTATTTAGAAAACTCACTGTCCCATGTTAGTTAGTTTTGTCTGAGCATTTTATTTGTTGGCAATATATATATATATATATATATATATATATATAGTATGCATTGTTGGAAAACACAGTGTCCCATGTCAATTAGTTTAGTGCGAGCATTTTATTTGTTCTAAAATATATTCTGCATTTATTTTTAAATCATATGAGGAAATTGAAATCTAACTTTTAGTGTAAGAGTTGCTTTAAATTGTGAAGGTCAATGGACTTCACTACATTCTTACTGTCTATAAAACTAAAGGTTTTCATTAGCCTCATGTTGTCTACATTTAATTATGTGAAACTAATAACTTATAATTTTCCTAGGACACAAAGCACCTAAGTTGTCTTGGGACACAAAGCACCTAAGTTGTCTTGTCCATAAAATATTTTTCAAGAAATTCCCTAACATTATTGTCCTTTTTAGAGAGAGTCAAAAATAGTTTGAATAATTTTCCTCTTGAAGCACAACTTTTAATGCACTTCCAATCAATGTTGACCACAGTTTGGCTAACTCCTCTTTTATCTCATTGAATCGAAATTAGAAAAAGCAGAGTTATCCAATGTGTGTTCATAATTGAGTGGAATGCATTAAAAGTCATTTGAAGAGCAGGAATATTCAAATTCCTATGTACTGTTTTTGAAAAGGATAATAAGTTAGGGAAGTTCGAGAAAAAGTTTTGATGGACAAGACAATTTCGTGCAATGTGTCATAGGAAAATTACAAGTTATTAGTTCAGCAAGTGACACTTATGAAACTTCAAAAATAATAAATAAAATAGTTATTACAGTTCATAGTGGAAAATATACTGTGTTGTAGAAGTTATTCATTATAGAATCTACTTGTTCAAGTCCATCCATAGCAACATGTCTGAATTTCTTTGCCTGCACAAATTGTCGTGCAATACAAAACCTCTTCAGTTTATCCACTTGTGCATTGCCATTTCCCTTTTCTTACACTGTGCATGCACCTTCCTCGACTTCTCAAGAGCATGGAGGATCTTTTTAGTCAATACATTATGTATCTCACTCATATCGCTCTGCTTCTTTTCAAATGTTTTTTGAGAAGATTCCTTTTTCATTCCATGCATTCTAGTACTTGTTGCCTCCGGTTCTGCATTGCCATTTTCCCATTTCACATATTACACATGCTCGTTCGCCAACTTCTGAAGAGGAGGAACAATCTCTTCAGTCAATACATTATCTATCTCATTCACTTTGGTTTGCTTCTTTTCAAGTGTTTTTAGAGCACATTCCTTTTCGATTACATACTATCTACTACTTGCTGGTCAAGTTCTGCATTGCCATTTTCTGATTACGCATATTTTGCACATGCACCTTCCTCAACTTCTGAATAGTAGGGAGAATCTCTTCACTCAATATATTATCTTTTATCTATCTCATTCAATGTGGTTTGCATAAATTTCGAAGGTGATCTTCATTACATTCTTATTGTGTACTAAACAAATCTTTTTCATTACATTCATATGGTCTATATATAACTTCATGTTGGAAAACACCGTGTGTGTAATCAAATTGAGGTGAGAGGTCACAAACCAATTGGGTTGTTACTGCGTTAATCAGAAAATGTTTTGGTTACATTCTTACTGTTTACTTGTTTATGCCAAATTTCTTGAAATCACAACACTACAAGTCGACATCAGATCTAGGAGGATAAAATCCTACCAAGAATTTGAATTAAATTTAATTTTGGGCCACATGGGACTCATACGCCAGAAGTGGTGTATGAGTCCCATTAGGTTTAACTATGGGACATATTTTTCAAAAATGCTTAGATTCATGTGAAATCAGGACTGGGGCCCCGAAACCTAGGTGGGACTCATACACCCAAGGTGGCGTATGAGTCCCAAATCACTAAATCTAGGCCACACAACCTAAAAATATATGAATTATGATTGGATCTTAATTTATGTCGGGATTATCCTCGGAAAGATGCAGTAATTAAGACTTGTGGATGCAAAATAAGGCCAAATAAGGCATAAAGAAGCCCAATTAATTAATGAAAACCTTAGATTAGTGTGAAAGTGTGGTACAACACTTTACAACACCCTAAACAAGGTACAATTAAGTTCATTTAGTTTACAAGGGCCCAAGACCTAGTGTGAATGCGTTAAACACATTATAACACTAAATCAATGCATCATTAAGCTTGATTTAACAAGGACCCAAACAAGTGTGAAAATGTCACAAACGACATTTTTTGACACTAAATTTAGCCCCCACTTTAGTGAGAGGATGAACTTTCTTCAAACTCACACTAAAGTAGACCAACACACATCAAGAGGGATCCTAATACACCAATGCTAGTAAGATAGGACAAAAGCGATCAAGAGGGTTGCGAAAGCCCCCAAGATCGAGATTCTATGACAAACCAACATAGGCACAAAAGAATACACATGAAAAATGATATAAGGAGCAATAACAAGGCATAAACATACACTGCCAAAAACAAACAAAAAAGAAAAACAAAACAAAAGAGGGGTGGATCAAGCCTTGATCGTTTTTTCATCGCGATGTGGATTAGATCTAAGCTGTTTTTCCAAAAAATGCATGCTCACTCTGAGGAAACAAAACTTCAGGGTGTCCACTAGGTGAGTATCCAAAAGGTGAGACACATATGCACGTGGCTAGTATGCGCTCACACACACATGCGAGTGGCTATGGGAAAGTCATGCCTCAGTTTGACTTCTCGTTCAACTAGACCAAAGTTATACCTCATGATAACTTTGATAAGGCACCACAAAACAATGAATTTTGAGCTTCATGAGGCAAGCAAAGCTTCATATGCTTGATACTCAGAACAAACTAGATGGCTCCACATGCATGAAAATTGTGTTATGCAAGATGGTCAGATAACCAAAATTACAAACACAATATAGGGAACGTTTAAAGGAGTCTCACTTAATTCATGGAAGGTCTTTAACTTATGGAACATCGTGCCTAATGTCTCCAAGAGAGGACCAATCAAAGAATAAAAGATTCACAACTTAGGGGATGTAGAGTGTTGTGTCAAGCCACTAAGAGGAATGTAATATGCTAAGAGAGATCACTCTCTTGAAGGACATTGTTGATCACGATGTTAGTCATAACAACAGTGTAGATAAAATCCTCACAGGAAAATTGCGAAGAACCTATCTTTACTTGAAAGACTGAACCAGGACAACCTAAAAGTCTGAGGAAAGGGGAAAGGTTGACTTATCTTAATCCCAAGGCTCAGGTAGTCAAGTCTTGACCATACTAGCTTCACTTTAGGGTATGATGTGATATTGCTGTTAATCTCAAGGGGTATATGGTTATCCCTATTTTTTTAAAGGAATCGTAGGCATCAAATGGAAGATTTTCAGTCCGATCATTAAACAATTTCATGAAATCAAAATATTTTCAATAATATTTCATGAATATCAAACAACTTTACTATCACTTAAGTAGATTTAGCTTTAAGCATTCAACAATTTCATGGAAACGAAAGATTTGCAATAATATTTTCATTCATTCATCTCTTTTTTGGAACATTTTCTGAATTTAACATCTAATCTAAAATAAAGCATCAAAAATACTTGAAAAATAACATTGCTCTTGGGTATTCTCCATGCATGCCCCAAGATTTAATCAAATCAAAGAAAACTGCTCTATATGTCACTAGATTGCTTCATAGCTAGGCATAAAACGGTGCAAGCTTTTAAAGAAGGGGGTTTAGTTTGGACACCGAGTAGGTTTTGTATGCACCCTTAAACGATGCAACATACAGTCTTATTCGGCTGAACGAACAAACCAGCTACAAAAGATTCATGAGATAGGTAGCTTTCAAATTGGCTTCGATATTGATCAAGTTCTATGTGCATACAAGTTTTTAATCTGAAATGATTTAGAAAATAGGAAAAAAGAACAAAACTTAAAGAAGTTTTGGCTCTTTCGACATTCACAAATTCTGAACTTAACTTAAAAAGAAATATCTCCCGACCTTTTATAGAAGCAAGACACAGGGAAGATAAGACAAATACATGAGAGGAAATCTAAGGGATGAATCACATTAAGGCACATGGAATATGACAACTAGCAAGAGAATTGCTAATGAAGTCAACGAAGGTTGACTATCACTAGCACGTTGATATCCTTCGGGTTTCTTATCTTCTTGTTATCGCCAGGATAATAACTTGAATCTAGATAGTATGTAGGAACTTTCCCATATATTCAGAACATTTTCTTTATCATTTTGTTCCTACATTTTGGTTCTGCCTCATGCTTCTACTCTCGGAAATGGGTTACACTAGAGGTTGGCGCTTTTTCTCGCCACATTTGTAATACTAGGACTTTCGGTATTCCGATGACCCAAGCTCCTCCTTCGCATAACTTCTTGGAATGCATCACCTGATCTGGATATGATTCTATCTATGATCCAAATTTGTTTGACCGTTTATACCCAAACTTTGCATCGCAATTTGCTTCCCCTGCAATTGAAAATTCCAACTATTAAATCCCTTTTAGAACATTCATAAAAATCTCATGTAAATAAAACCATCATTAATTAATCATCATTTTAAATCCATCACAAATAACATGCTTTAAAAAAAAATCATGTATTCTTGTGTAATTATTTCTTTTAGCTGGGTTACCGGATCATCAGACCTTTTAGATAACATTAAACTTTTAAACTTTACTTTGCATTGTTACTCGATACCCGGTACTTGCTACTTCAACTTTTACCATAATTTTCCTGGACCTCAGATTTTACTGAGACCTCCATATTTACCAGACCTTTGCTTCCGGACCAAACACGTTGCTCAACACCTTATATTACCTCTTTACACTTCTGGCCTTCCCGATTCTTGGTACCCGGTACTCGGAATACTTGAATTGCGAAGTACTCTTTTTCTTTAAAAAAATATTTTTTTTGCTTTCCATTTCCGGTGATCTTTCTGATTAGCTAGCACTTGCGATAAGTGTTAGTTTTCACATAGGGTCCCCAAGTCTTACAGTCTCGGGGTGTGTTGTGAGACCACACAACAACTTGCAACCAATAAAACCAAATTTAAATAAAAACTTGGGATTAAATCACCAGTCGTAAATTATAATTTATGCGTATTTTCAAACAATAGCTCTTTACCTTTACCTAAATTTTGACATAAAAACAATAAAATTTCTCTGGAAAGTATTAGTGTGTGCTATGATTAATTCCAATTTCTAGAACTCAGTGAAATTTTTTAGTTCATTGACATTGAACTACATAGTTTGGTAATCCTCCAAAGTCAATCGTGGATAGAGTCTTGCTTCCAATCAAGCGTCCATAGCTCCGACAAGGTTATGTCCATAATTCCCCCAAACATAGGCTAGCTAGACGTCCATAGCCTCGATAGAGATATTTGGATAGCCTAAAGAGTTGATTTTTTTTTATATATCTCTTTTGATATTTCATTTACAACTCATTTCAACTTGCAGGCAATGAAGCCCACTATTAGGTTGGGAATTACAGTGGTAGCAAAGGTTACCTTTTTATTTTTCATTCAATGCAAATCCCTTCATCATTTCACTATTTCCCAAAAACTCATTTAATTATTCCTTGTTGGCGTGTATTCTCAGTTGAATTTTACCACTCTTATGCCAAATCCCAGCTAACTACAACTCGCTACATGTTAGAAGATATACATAAATTAAAATTTAGCAACAAACAATTTAATCACCAAATTTAAATCTAAATTTAGAACCATTAGTTACCACCCTTCCATTTCAATTTTATGGCAACTACTAAATACTTGGCTAGCAACTCCAATTTGATGGCACTAAACCACATTAATCAATCAGAATTGTCATGATGACACTTAAATCTGATCACAATATTTTACATTAAATTTGCACGCCTCAATGCGTACATATCATTTCCTTCAAAATTTTCTAGTGATGATGTTTGCTGCCTTATCAACTTCATTTTCCTTTCTGCATTGCACACATGGGCACCTTCATGATTAATACAACTCAATAAAACATAATGGAATGACCACCATTAATTTTGAAATCTTTAATTTACTTGATTCATAATCTTCGTATTGGCCAGCTTTGAAGCAAATTGCCACCAATTCTGTGAGAATTAATTGGATTTAACATTCACTTCTGGAGAAATTCGTCCAATTTCCACCTCAACTTACGCTTTCCAAGACTTTGATCAAGACAACTATGTATCGAAGCTTCCTCACGGCTCTCTATAAATTCTACACTTCTCTCAAATTTCTCACACCTTTGCTTTTCTCTTTCAATTACTATTTTGCATTTTTGCTCTTCTAGCGCTTACTTGCTTCCAAGTCATGGATACTCCAATTTTCTTGACCTACATTTTCCGCCAGAATGGCTTCATGGGTTGTATCACAGCTCAGAGGCTTGACAAGGTTTTCTTCACTCGAAATCCTAGCTTCATTGTACCAAATTTGTGCTTAGTCCATGGGGAACAATTCGTGGAATCCAAGCATATTACTGGCTGAATTCAGACTTAGCCTCATGATTTGTAGTGTTGCTCCTGGACCTTGGGCTTTTTGTTGAAGATGTTTGTTGGGCTGCAAATATGATAGTGCGGCCTAAATATTTGGGGAATTTGAATATTGTTTTGTCTGTTGCACAACTGACCATTGGAATCCCTTTTGCGGATGATATTCCTCAGTTCTTGGAACACAAAAAAGTAGTTCCACTCCGACCATTCTTGACTGACCTCCATACCCCTGACTTTGAAGTTCACTGGGAAAATTCCTACTTAGGATATTTGGCCCTGGTAGACGAGGCATCCCAGATTGACTGAATGACCACCCTTTTGTAGCTCAACTCCCTCCTTTTTGCACCTTTTGCACTTTTTGCCCTTTTTACAACAATAATTTTGATATTTCCATGTATATATGCAACACACACACATATATATATATATATTTAGATTTATCGTACCTTTTAAAGCATGTATTTATTGTGTATGGTTTTCTTTTTTACATTTCATAGCATAATGTTGTAGAGTATTTCAATTTACTCTCATGTGTATGATAAGTTAAGCATAATTTGCTAACGCGGAGGGAAAACCAGAAAAGAAAAGAAAAGAACAAAACAAAAAAAACAAAAGCAAACCCTACGAAAGCAAACTAGCCCTACCTACTAAAACTTACCCTAACAAACGACAAACCCTAACTAAGCAATTTATTTTAAGCTTGATAACTATCTTCATCGTTGTTTTGTACGAATTACAATAGGTTTATCTTTAAATTCACTAGAATAAATTTCAAACCTCCTATTGTAACAATGAATTATTTTAAATTCTCTACGTTTAACAAACATAAATTCAAAGGCGTACTTACCAATAAATTGGCTCACATGTATGAAAACGACCTCATTAAAGGTCGATTGCACACACATTTGCTGATTCCTAAATACTCTACCTTCTTCTAGTCCTTGTTCATGTTTTTCTTCTTGAATTTGTTCGACTCCATGAACGACTGTATCCATTTCTTGATTTTCCTCTTCTCTGATTTTTTTTGAGTTTTCGGTCTTGTCTTCACTTTGAACTTTGTTAGACCAAGCAGTAGCACAATTTATATTATTATCAAAGAAAGACATAGTAAAAACTTGATACTTTGTATCTTGCATGAAATCAAGAAACCTTCCCTTTTTAGCTTGTGAATTTTCAGTTTGGAACAAAAAACATGTGTCTTCCGCTCAACTTTCCCACTCTTTCCCTTCACTAATGTTTTCCACGTGTGAAAAGAATGATGACTCATCATTGTTGTTTCCTCATTTTTGATTCAATATTTCTGAGTCTCGACATTCTCGCTTGTCTTCCTGGAAAACCTTAGGATTTTCTTCATGAAAATTGCAGTTAACAAACCGTTTTGGTGTATCAATTAATTTTTTAACATTTTTAGTTCTGCTAGGGTTATACTCCTTTTCAAAATTCAAAATTTCTCTCATTAATAGTTCCTTTCTTTTAGTAGTTAAAACCTCTTCTGTTAACGTAATCAATTTATGTGTGGCCAAACTTACCCTAGCTAGAAAAATTTCACAATCAAGTTCACCGTGGTCAGTTGTATCATGAATTCGACACTCGGTGACTCTATCAAATGTGAACAAAATCAAAGGATGTAATCTCTAGTTAAGGACTCCTCAGAGTTTCTAAACTTCCATTTTCAAACTATTGGCTTGTATAGACTTTCATCTTACAAGCTACTTTCAAATTCGGAACCAATACAAATTCCCAAAAAAAACCCAGAGGGAAAGATATGTGTGCCCTCCTTCTAGTGCCAGTTCGTGTTGATCACAATGTTAGTCGCAACAACAGTGCAAATAAAATCCTCATAGGAAAACTGCAAAGAACCTATCTTTACTTGAAAGACTGAACCAAGGCAACCTAAAAGTCCGAGGAAAGGGGAAAGGTTGACTTAGCTTAATTCCAAGGCTTCGATAGTCAGGTTTTGACCATACTAGGTTTTCTTTAGGGTATGATGTGATATTTCTGTTAATCTCAAGGGGTGTATGGTTATCTCTAGTTTTTTAAAGGAATCATAGGCATCAAATGAAAGATTTTCAGTCCGATCATTAAACAATTTCATGAAATCAAAATATTTTCAATAATATTTCATGAATATCAAACAAATTTTCTATCACTTAAGTAGATTTAGCTTTAAGCATTCAACAATTTCATGGAAATGAAAGATTTGCAATAATATTTCCATTAATTCGTCTCTTTTTTGGAACATTTTCTGAATTTAACATCTAATCTAAAATAAAGCATCAAAAATACTTGAAAAATAAAATTTCTCTTGGGTATTCTCCACGCATGCCCCAAGATTTAATCAAATCAAAGCAAACCGCTCTATAAGTCACTAGATTGCTTCACAGCTAGGCATAGAATGGTGCAAACTTTTAAATAAGGGGGTTTAGTTTGGCACCAAGTAAGATTTGTATGCACCCTTTGATGCAAGGGGATCTATCAACAAAAAATAATCATCTAGGGTACATCAAACCCAATCTTTAATGGAGAAGATCAAATTGAACAAAACACCAAAATCCACTATACATTTCATCAATTTCACTTATCTACTCAACAAAATCCAACAAATTCTTTGACTATTCACAAGGAATCAACAAGCCAAATCACTTCAACATCATTCCAATCCTTTATCAAACTTAAATTCACCTTAACCAGTATCAAATAGACAAAAACAACACAAATTCCCTGAAGGAAAAACTCTGAACATTCAATTTGACCAGTCTACATATTCAGGTTACCAAATTTGCACCTTAAATCCATCATGGCTTAAACACCAAATTGAAAAATATTGTAACTAAACCTCTTCCAATCCATTGGTACATCTTTAACAACATCATTTAAACAACTACAATACCAAGACAATCTCTCATATTATTGTACTCACAAAATTATACATGTTTGCAGTCAAAACTCCATTATTACACCTTGAAATTATATTACACAATCACCAAAGACAACTAATTTGGCCTCAAGGATAATTCTCAACCATCTAAACACCTTTAACATCATTGGTTTAGCAGTACAACACAATTCCAATCATTTTATTCTCTCTCTTCTTAGAATTCCATCTTCTAGCAAACTTAGATCAAAACCCTAGTAGCATTTGCATATATCAAAAATGGGTATTCCAAACATCCCATACTAGAACTCCTCAGAATCAAGACATAATCTGAAACCCATTTTGATCCCTTCCAACATATCAAAAGCTTAGATTAGACTGTTTAAAGGAATTTACCAGATTTATGGACTGAATGCTAGAAAAAGCTTCAAATTAGGCCAAATTTCCAAATGAAGTAGTCTTAAACAATCTTTAAATCAACAAATAACTTCAAACAGTATTTTAATAGGTCTCAAAACCAAAGAATCATCAACTTTTGGGCACCAAAAGACTCAATAAACCATTAAACCACAAAACCCTTAGTTATAGGCTTTTCAACACAAAATGAATGAGGGTTTATTGGAAATTGCATATTACAAACCTCAAAATCACTTGCCACCTCTTCCAACATGTTTGTTTATGTTTTCCCAAGCTTATTTTACCAACACCAAGCCCGTTTACATGTTGGATCTCCATTATCATACTTGTAACCATCAACTTCAAGGGAAATTCACATAAATTTTGTTAAGAGCAGCATCAAACTTTATAATCTTGACTCCCCTATTCCTGTGCACACACAAATCACTTACAACATACTAAAAATCCCTTAACATTCCATCCCTCCAATATTCTAAACTTGCATTGGTGGGATGCTGAAGTTCAATGCTTATAAGACCCTCAAACCCTTGACTGGGTCTTAGGCAGATCACAAAATTTGGCTTTTAAAACTGATGGAAAATTCTTTAAAACACCTCTAGATGATTGTTAACACCCTGCACAAAGTAGAAAAACAAATATATAGCCCGTACAAGGTCTGGATTCAAGAATAAATCACTATAAAAATAGGAACAAGGAACTTTATTTACTAATATGACTCAAGAATACAAAAATATGATGAGTTGCTTGCCTTCTACAAGCTTTATAGATGTTTCCTTAACTATAACTATCTTTACAACTGCCTACATCGACCTATCTCTTCATTTTTTCCTCAAAAGAATCTTCAACTTCTATTTTTTTGCTTTTTACAAATTTAGCAACTTTTGCAATTTTGTGCAATAAAACAACATTACTTGCAATTTGACTTAACCAACCCTCTAGTGACCTATTTGACACTTCAAATACACCATTTATGACCTCATATGACCTTTTACAATGCTTTACAATGGAAAATTGAATTTTTGCAATTTTTTTCCTTTTGAATGTATTTTGAGGACAAGGTGCTCCTACACCACCCTTAAATGACACAACATATAGTCTTGTTCGTTTGAATGAAAAAACCAGCTACAAAAGATTCACGAGATAGGTAGTTTTCAAATTGGCTTCGGTATTGATCAAGTTCTATGTGCATACAAGTTTTTAATCCAGAATAATTCAGAAAACAAGGAAAAAGAACAAAACTTAAAGAAGTTTTGGCTCTTCCAACATCCACAAATTTTGAACTTAACTTAAAAAGAGATATCTCCCGACCTTTTATAGAAGCAAGACACAGGGAAGATAAGAAAAATACATGATAGGAAATCTGAGGGACAAATCACATTAAGGCACGTGAAATGTGACAACTAGCAAGAGAATTGCTAACGAAGTCAATGAAGGTTGACTATCACTAGCACGTTGATATCCTTCAGGTTTCTTATCTTCTTATTATTGCCAGGATAATAACTTGAATCCAGGTAGTATGTAGGAACTTTCCCATATATTCAAAACAATTGCTTTATCATTCTATTCCTATATTTTGGTTTTTCCTCAAGCTTTTTACTCTCAGGAATGGGTTACACTAGAGGATGGTGCTTTCTCTTACCACATTCATAATACTAGGACTTCCGGTATTCCGACGACCCAAGCTCCTCCACATAACTTCTTGAAATGCATCACCCAATTTGGATTTGATTCTATCTATGATCCAAATTTTCCTGACCTTCCATACCTAAACTTTGTATTGCAATCTGCTTCCCCTGCAATCGTAAAGTCTAGCTATTAAATCCCTTTTACAACATTCATAAAAATATTTAATCATCATTTTAAATCCATCATAAATAACATTCTTTCAAAAAAATCATACATTCTCACGTAATTATTTATTTTAGCTGGGTTACCGGACCATTGAACCTTTTGGATAACATTAAACTTTTAAACTTTACTTTGCATTGTTACCCAGTACCCGATACCCACTACTTCAACTTTTACCATAATTTTCTTGGACCTCAGATTTTACTGGAACCTCCATATTTACCGGACCTTTGCTCCCGAACTGAAACACTTTGCTCAACACCTTATGTTACCTCTTTACACTTCTAGCCTTCCCAGTTCCCGATACCCGGTACCCGAAACACTTGAATTATGTACTCTTTTTCTTTAAAAAAATATTTTTTCTCTTTCCACTTCCGATGATCTTTCTGACTAGCCAACACTTTCCATAAGAGTTAGTTTTCACTTAGGGTTCCCAAGTCTTACAATCTTGGGGTGTGTTGTGAGACCACACAATAGACATCACACCCGATGTCACCACAAAGAAAAAGACACATTGCATGAAGCAAGAAGACTACACCATCAAACATGAAATGTAAAAGAATAATGCCAATGTATGCCCCCACTTTAAAGAAATTTCTGAACACGATGTTGTGAGAAACTACTTTAAAGTAGCCAATGATAAATGCTTACAATAAAAAAGGACATGAGAGCTATCTTGGAAATCCCTATGCCAAGTCATATGTTTGCAAGTAAAAGTTACGTCGTGAAAAAGGAAAAGAGAGGGGTTGCCCCCAAAATGAAACTCCAAACACATGAGGGATCCATGGATTTGAGGTCAGTATGATCTTGCTACAATTTTTTTAGAGAGCTCAGATCTGTCATCATTCCCCAAATACTCATAGAACAAGAAGAATGACACAAAGAGAGCGGAAACAAAGAAAAACCTTTCGGTTCAACATGGAAGAAACATGAATGTCTCGACGCCTTGCATCATCACCAAAAGGAAAACACAAGACAAAGAAAAGATAAAGGAAAAGCTTTTGGGTCAACATGGAAGAGATGTGAATGTCTCGATGCCTTGTGTCATCCCCAAAAGGAAAACATAAGACAAATGAAAAGATAAATAAAAAATATTTATGACATAGAGAAGAATGTTGGTACAAATAGCGGAATGTCACAAAGCAAGAAAGATACATGAAATAGAATATCACAGGGGGATCACACTACACACATGAAATCACATAAAGAAAAATGAAAAAATGAAATAATGCAAAAAGCTAATAAGGCACATGTGAGTCAACCTATGAGCAGGTCGACCGCATCCCAATCGTGTTCATTGTATAGAGAAGGCAAACAACTAGCCAAAGGGACAATAGCAAGTGCCGAACTAGGGTCATTACCAAGTTCATCACTCTTCTTCTAGGAGGATTATCATGTAAGCTCATAGAAGAGGAAAACAATGTATTCAATTCATTATACACTTCCTTGTCAATTTTAACAACCTCATCATCATCATCTAAGTTAATCACAACAGGAGGTCGAATGATAATGTCCAAAGAAGGGTTTAATTCTTGTTGCGGTATAGGATCTCTTTGTTTCAGTGAAGGGAGAGACCCATTGTGCACTACTTCAATCAAGTTTGGGTTTTGATTTTCTTTGTTTATTTCTTCGTTTAACCTTCAAGCGAGGGAACGACGTCTACACCTATTCTCTCTAGTATTTCTATTTCTTTTAGTATGACTTTCAACTTGCGTTTGTATAGACGCGGGTTGATCGATCATAGGTTTCTTTTCTTCCCTAAGGGGAGGAACGAAAGTAACCATGGAAGGTTGTTTAACCAATTTCTCTTTAGCTTTATAAACTTGTTTTATCTTAGGAGGTGTGACGAGATAGTTTTCATTATCTCTTGGTCTTTTGTAGGAAATAGGCAAAGGATATATCTTGGATTGTTCTTGGTTATAAGGAATTTCTTTAGGTTCAATCATGGTTTTGTCAAGTATAATAGGCTTGGTCGTGGACTGAGGCATGTTTCTAAGGGATAGTTTTTCTATGCATTTCGCCTTAAAATTTTGATAGGATTTGAAAAAGAAGTCCTCTCGAGGTTTAATAGGTTCTATAGGCTCGGGCCAAAAGAAATATAATGAAAAGTTTCCACGGGAAGACAAAGGATTAAAGCCACTATGATGTATAGTGAAAATTTCATTGTCAAAGGGAAACTTTAAGCATTTATGCACAATTGATAGGATGACTTCCATGGAGCGTAGCCATGGGTAACCAAGCTTCACATGAAATTGGTCTGGTGTCGAGATGATGGAGAATGAGACATCTAATGTTTCTGGTCCTCTTTGTAAAGGTAAGGTGATCGATCCCATAATAGGGCAAGCGAAACCGTTATGCATCTTTATCCATGCTTTTGGTTTATTGTATGTTTCTTAATAAAGCTCATGCATGAGTAATAATTCCTTGGTGATCATATTCTCTCCCTAGACGAGATCAATTAATATCCCATTAGTGGGCTTATCATAGATTCACCGTATATATAGAGAGGACCATTGGGTGCATATTTAATTATATCTTTAGATGAGAAAGCAATGTCAAGAGGCTTTTTAGTTCGGCCCTTACGAGGTTGAGTTTCAATCAATGCAATCAAACCTTTTTCAATATTAGCCACAGGACCTTGTTCAATGGTATAGATAGGACTTTGTTGAATTGCATCCATGTTCTCATCATCTGTGTCAATATTCATCACATCTTCCTTTGAAGTTTCACTAGCTTTGACAAATGAAATATTATGTTTCAGCATGCGATTGGTAAAGATTTTCAAATTTTGGTTAGAGGGGCGATAAACTTATTGCCTTGATCATTAACTCCTACAACTAAAAGACAACCAAAATCAATGAGGTCTTGCACAAGATGTTTAAGATGCTTACAATGTTCTGTATCATGTCCATTTTTTCTATGATAGTGGTAATAAGCATTGGATCCAAAGTTTAGGGGTAGAGGTTTATTAGGTTTAGGGGTTTTAACGAGAGGAAAGGTGATCATATTCTGTTCTAAAAGTTGTGACATTGTGTTATGGAGGGTATCGGGTAAGGGAGTGAATTGTCTAGTTGGATCCCCAAATGAAAAAGGAGTTGTCTTCCTTATAGCAGCCACTTGGGTATCAACATGTTGATTTGTTTATTGAGGGGGATTTAGTTGAAGGAAGCCTTTATTATTTTTTTCTAGAAGGTTGATAATTGTTTTGGTTCATGAATTCAAACTTCTCAGGATGACTAGAAGTGGGTTTTGTTTCACGACTACTAATTGAATTCTGATAATCACGAAGGGAAGTACACAAGTGCATGAAGGAGGGGAAATTCATCATGGTAATCTTATCTTGTATCTTACTTTGCAAATTATCAATGAACATCCTTTGAAGGTGAGGGTCAGGAATCTTTACGTCAATTTGGGAGTAAACTGATTGATAGTGTGAAATAAATTCAGTAATCATTTCCTCTTCTTATTGAACTTACATCTCATCAAATTGGCTAATGCCATTTTAGGAGTCATATCCACTTGGAAATGGTTTATAAATGCATCAAAAATTTCATTGAATGAATGAATTGAGTTATTCGGTAATGAGGAGAAACATTCTAAGGTGTTATCCTTCAAGGATCTAGGGAAAAGCTTAGCCAAGAGCTTATCGTCAAGAATAAAGTCACTACATAAGGCGGTATAAGCAAAAATATGGTTAGAAGGGTCTCTTTTCCCCCCATATTTCTTAAATCTAGGCACCTCTATACCTTGTGGCATCGATGTTCTCAATATCTCCAAGGAAAAGTGATTGCTTTTGACATAATATGTAGTTTGGCCATTTCGATTTTGGTTTATGGTGGAAACTTGCTTTTGAAGGAATGAAACGGTTTGCAAAATTTAGTTTATGAGAGGATCATTGTTTGTATGTTGAGATGGAGGTGAATAAGGAAAAGTTGTGTATGTATTCGAGGGACAAGTGAGTGGGATGCTTATAGGAGGTAAAGTGGTAGGAGAAATGACGTGTGATGCCACAAAGGTACTAGGGATGCTAGCGGAAATACCCAAGGAAGGAATCACTTTCCTAGTAGGTTGCATCATTGTTGTAACTTGAGGGTTGGTATAGGTAGGAATAGAGGAAATGGTTGTGGGAGGAGGAATTTGAGTTCCTCCTTGGCTTGTGACATTGTTTGAAGGTAAAGAACAACTAGTGGTTGAGGTAAGACATGGTCCAAAAATCTAAATTATGTTATGCATAAGATCAACTCCTTCACTTTCAATCATGCGATGTATGTTATCTATGATAGGGATAACAATGGTTGAAATGTTTTCAGTACTTATTTGGTTTTGTAGGTTTGCTAAGTCTTCATGAATCTGGATTATGTTTTCTTGTGGAATACTAGCAACCATGGTTTCAACATGCATCACACTACTTGAAGGAAAAGAGTTGTTAAGGGTATGGTCCATACCTAGTGAACTAGTGTCAACACTAGTAGTGAAAGAGCTAGATAACCCAAGATCCACGACGATTGTGCTATCATGGGATGATATTAGTCTCAAAATTCATCTCACTATAGTATTAGAAATAGGACACCAAGTAGAAAATATCATATAAGGGACAATCAAGGAAATGCAAGATGTAATGAAGCTAAGCTAAATGAAATGAAATGAATGTAACAGAAATTCAGCAAACTAAAATAGAAACCAACTGAAACTCAGAAACATAGAATTTAATGTTGTAAAATGTAGTTTAAAATCTGAAATGGGACTAAATCGCCCAGAGGGGTGTATAAGTCCCAATTAGTGTTTTTCAGAGGCTTGAACAGTGAATAACAATCAACACGAAATACCCAAAAATTAGGAAAAATATCCTCTACTGGGACTAAATCACCCAAAGGGGCATATGGGTCCCAGTTTAGGGTTTTTGCATCATTTTCAGCAAATTTTTTGTGAATGTTGTGTTTTCTATTTTGGATGATGTCTAGGATAAGTGAAAATTCAGATTTTAGATGAAATTCAATGATACAAGATGCAAAAATGCAACTTATATGCACTTTCACTAATGTAAGAATTAGAAACCCTAGAATGCCAATTAACTAATGCAAACCCTAATGCAAGCTAGATATAGGATTATGATGAACTCCAAATAAAAATTAATATGTTCTAAATGCAGGTTCACCAAAATGAAAGGTGGAAATTGTCATGGGCTATGGTTTAGGACATAGAACAACAATATTCTTCACTCTCATTCAAGGAAACCCTAGAGATCTCAATCCAAGGATGAAGTATGAGAAAGAGATCTTGTAATAGGGTGTCCTAGGGTATGATCAATGACTACAAGAGGGTTCACCACCAAGCTAGGGATTGGATTGACTAATGATATGCAAGTTTTAATGACTAAACCTAAAGATATGCAAGACTTCACTAAATGAGCTAGAAATGAATTAAAAATAAAATGTAAAATTGAGAGATCAGAGAGGTGCACCTAGGAATTTGCAGGAGCTTGAATGAAGAATTGGAATGATGAAAATACTAAAATTAATGTCTATTGGGACTCATATGATAGTTTAGGTGATTTAGTCCTAGATTAGGGTTTTTGGGCAGGAACAAAGATTTGGCAGAGATATGTCTGGAACTCTTAAAAAGTGCAACTTTCACTGTACTGAGACTCATACGCCAGAAGTGGCGTATCCGTCCAATTTGAATTTCCCAAAAATAAAGACCTGAATATACTCTTCAACCTTTGCTTGATCTTCTCAACTTAATTTCCGGGTCTAGATTGTCAAATTCTGCACTGTAGAAGTCCTTTAATATTCTCCAAAACAAGGTGACAACTTTGAACACTTTGCCACTTTCTCAAAACTTGCTCTTCAATATGTCTTCTGTAGACACCTAAAATTCATTTTCTAATGTCATCATTCTCCTATTAATTAAGTAATTTTAATTATTTAATTAAATATTTTCAGCATTTCACCTCGACCTCTGATTAATTAAATATTATTTAATTACTTCACAAAGGTTCATGTCCCTTATAATTAGATAAATCTAATTTATTTAATTATTGCCACTTCGTCTACCATGATTAAATAATTAATTCTAAAATGATTTAATTATTCACTCATCTTTCTTTGTCCATGATTAAATAAAGAATATTTATTTAAATGATTTTCAAAATTGACTTTCCCTCTCACTTATTTTGAATTAAATTATTATTTAATTTGAAAAATCAATTTTCCTTTTCTTCTATAATTAAATGATGTTGCCATTGTTTAATTATTCACTTGCCCTTTCGAACTAATTAATTTTCTTAGTTTCTCTTTTAGTCTCATCCTTATCCCTGCTCATCATGTCCAATCTCAACCAACAATTTGTCCTTTTTGATCTCGGTTGTCCATTTGATCTTTCACTCTTGTCCTTATCCATGCTTGTCACATCCAATCTCAACCTTCGATTAGTCCTTTTCGATCTCAATTGTCCATTCGATCTTCATTCATCTATAAAAGACTCCTTTCACTTTCATTTTAATCATCTGAGAAAATCTTGAGTTCATATGCTATTGTGCTTTTGAGATAATATTTTTCTTCAATATTATGCTTTATCTAGGCTTATCATTGTAGGTTACAAATTTGAGGGCATCAATCATTTGGTAGAAAAATAGAGAAGAGCTAAGGAGATAATTCAATGGATGCATGAGGGATTGAGTGAGATTGTTTCATTTTGTTTTACACTTTTATGTTTTCATTGTTCTCGATAGTTGATTGGGATTTTGGTGTTTATTGATTTAATAATGCTTTAAACTTGAAAATCTAACCCTGATACATCTTCAACCTAGATCTACAAATCACACACTAAAGAGAGGAAAAAATGTTGTTTTGTTAGTAGAAAAGGGGTTTTCCTTGGTCAAACCCCATTTTGGTAATCAAACCCTGTAATGAAATGAAATGAAATGAAGGAATGATGAATGAACAACATGCAATGTTACATCTGACCAAACCCTAGCAATAAAGTGCTACAAACATGTATGAAATGATTCTAATGGATGTAGATCTTGACTCTTGCTTGAATGTTGTGGATCTTGAACTGAATTGTTAGCTAAAAAATAAACATGATGCATGAATGACATTGACATGATGCTTGATACTTGAATAACGCTCTACAACACTTGATAAACAACTCTTGAATGCTCTTGAATGCTCGTGTAAACACTTGAATGCTCTTGTAAACTCCAATTTGCTATAATGCATGAATACTCAAGTTGCTAGGTGAAAAATGAGTGAAATAACTTTGTATTTATACTTGTTTATGCCAAATTTCCCAAAATTACAACACTACAAGCTGCCATCAGATCTAGGAGGATAAAATACTGCCAAGAATTTGAATTAAATTTAATTTTGGGCCACACAAGACTCATACGCTAGAAGTGGTGTTGGAGTCCCATTAGGCTTAACTATGGGAGATTTTTTTCAAAACTACTTAGATTCATGTGAAATCAGGATTGGGGCCCCGAAACCTGTGGGACTCATACGCCCAAGGTGGCGTATGAGTCCCAAATCACTAATATGGCCCACACAACCTAAAAAAGACATGAATTATGATTGGATGTTAGTTTATGTCGGGATTATCTTTGGAAAGATGCATTAATTAAGGCTTGTGGATGCAAAATAAGGCCAAATAAGGTATAAAAAATCCCAATTAATTAATGAAAACCATAGATTAGTGTGAAAGTGTGGTATAACACTTTACAACACCCTAAACAAGGTAAAATTAAGTTCATTTAGTTTACAAGGTCCGAAGACCTAGTGTGAATGCGTGAAACACATTACAACAATAAATCAAGGCATCATTAAGCTTGATTTAACAAGGAGGACCCAAACAAGTGTGAAAATGTCACGAACAAAATTTTTCGACACTACAGTGATAAATAAAAATGCTCATGAAAAGTGACCTCATCTTAGAGGGCAACCTTAATGAGGAAAATCAATTTGTTCAAAGATAGTCATAACAAAGTTTCAGACCTGAAATATGAAAGGATAGTCACAACTTTGAAAGCATCAAAAAATGGACAATGACCATGAACATGGTAAAGGGCAGTGAAAGATGCAAGGTATAGTCAAAGACAAGGGAATTGACCATGAAACAAAGAAAGGATAATTACTTAGAGAGAGGATGGTCCTTACCACAAAAGGACAATCACAATGATCAAAAGGTAGTCAATAACCCATAGTCACAAGAGGACGGCTAAAAAAATCATCCACATGGGCAACACACTACAAACTTACCAAGTAGTCAGTCGCCTTCAAATGAAGGGGTCAATTACTTTGAATTGATGATGGTAGTCACCTTACAATGCATAGTAATAAATGGAAATGCTGATGAAGAGGGAAAAATGTCTTCATGCATGGATGGTTTTGAATGTCAAAATCCATTTTAAACCAAGAAAAGAAAGGACAATCTTGGAAAATCAAATAAAAACCCTTTTAGGGTCTCAAACCTTGATAGAGCATGAAGACCTGAAGGTTACATTGATATCAAATTGACATAGTCTTAATGACCATAGGTAAACTTCAATTGACATGGGAAGATTATAGATTTTTAGACTTTGGAAAATAAGGGGAAATGATTTATACTTTGTGATAAAATGAAGATTAGAAGGCTAGAATGCATCTTTTAATAGTTTAGAGAGTTATCCTACACCAACTTGAAGTAACTAGTTATCTTCAAGTAACTCCAATATATGACTTACCATCATGCAAGGGTTTTCATATGTTAAGGCTATAGAAGGTTCAATTTGGAGGTACTTATAGTCAATTTAAGGTCTAGTAAAGATCCTACATGGATAAGGCATAAGCAAATAGTTAGGGGAAGTTTTGAGCCCTTAAATCAAGGATTTTTTACTTTGTACGCCCAAGAACCCTAAAACCTCATACAAAATGATTTAAGGTAGCTCTCCCAATCAACATCAAGCATGATTTTGAATACTTGATTAAGTTTAGTTATCTTGATCAGTTAGAGCACATTTCAAGGTGCATGTAAGAGGGATAAAGTCAAAAGTCAAAGTCAACTCACCTCCAACAAATTTTGCATGTTTTGCAACCAGTTCAAAAGGGAGTTCCACAATAAAATTCCCAGTTCAAGCATGCAGACTCAACCTCTTCCTTGAAGACAAGTTTAGTTACGAAGGAGGTGGCTTTTCATCAAAAAGAGGGCCCAAGTTTTTTTAGAGTTATATCTTTATTTTCTCCTTTTTTCTTTAAACAAGAGAAGGTAGATTGTGACTCTTTTGGAGATATTCAATATAGAACAAAATTTTCATGTATTTGCAAGTTTTTTTATATTTGTAACTATGAAAAACTCTTATTATCTCAATAAAAGTAGCATGTTTTTTCTTCTCAAATTCATGTGTTGAATGTATTTCTAAATGATTTGATCTAATTTCTATGATTTTTCAATCTCAAATCATTGAGTTATGTCTAATTTTGAAAACATTTTATACTAGAATAAAGAAAAATCATATAGGTCATAGGTTATATTGATACATTCAACAATTATAGTTGTGAAAACATTTAGTTTTTCTTCAAAAAATGTAAAATGCATTCTTCCCATGAAACACTATTATGTAGGTTAAAAATTGAGTTGTGAATAGGGTATAACCTTTTTCTTGAGAGAAATTGTGAGTTAAAACAACATGTATAGGTCTTTTAAAGTTTGGTGCATCACCTCCTAGGATAAAGTCTTTGTAGTTTTAGTTCTTCTATCTCTTTTCCTTATCAAATCAATAGTATATAGGAGGTTCATCAAGGGAATCGACCCACTCTGGAGGTTCATTTTCACTATAAGCCACCAACAACTTGAAGATGATCCCATGTTTCATAGGATAGCTAAGTTTCTCATTTAACTAGGTGCAATCTTAGTGATAATAGTAATATATCAAGTATACATGGATTATTTTTGCATTTACTAATAGTTGGGGTGTGGTAAGGGTCACTAAAAATTAGGGATAATTCTCCAACTAGAAAAAGTGCAAGATAGATACTAATTTTTTTATGTAGATATGGGGTTAAAATAAATATTGTGCTATGTAATATTTAATTGTTTCAAAATGTATAAAACTTTATTAAGTGATTAAAAAATTATCCCATGATTTATTATTGATTTGTAAATAAATGTACATGGGAATTCTAAAAATTAAATTGGTTAAAGGAAATTTTGATTTGTGATATTATATGATATTATTTATAAATCATTTGGTTCTTATAAAATCAATTATTGATATAAATAAGATGTAAAAATTATTTATTAGTTGCAAGTATGAGGTATGATGATTCCTTATAAACATGGTGTCAACATTTCAATCAATGTGTAAACATTTTATCAATTCATGGTTTAAGTTAACTGCATAAAAATGAATACAAATAAGGAGTATGGAATAAAAAGGAATTTTGTAATTTTAAGATATGAATGTAACCACTTGGTATAGTAGTAAATAGAATTCATTGTAACCAACAAATAGAGTTATAGATTAGATAATTAGTCAAATTTGGTTTCATCAAATACTAAATAGAAACTTGGGATGCTTACCTTTTCTTTTATAATTTTCTACTATAATAATGATTTTTAGGTCATATTAAAAAGACTAAATGTTAGGTTAATTGAATTCACCTTGATATGAGATTTACCTTAAAATTAATGGGAGATGTTATGAGATATGAAATCAATATCAATTTAATATTTATAGGTTAAATTGGATTTAGGAAACTTTCATTAGAATCACTTCTAAGTTGAGAAAAAATTCAAAAATCTGCAATAATATTGAAGTGCAACACTTTATAGAATTAACTTGATAATATCTAGATTTTGCTTCAACCATGATTATTGTAATAAAGTAATTTCTTATCAATTTAAAAAACATTATTGGATATAAAAAAATCCCTCTCATATTTTGGGGGTTATTACACTAGTATTAGAACCTAGGTTTCAAATCCTTAGGATTTCTAGCAATTAAGTTGGTCATCAAACCTAACATCTCCTAATTTGTATGTTGCACAAAATGGAAAGAACAAGAAGTAATGGAAGAGAATTAGGAGGAGGATGTGGTTATAATGCCAATCAAGTCAACCCTTTCCCACCCCCTCCTCATGATGAATATTTGGACCAAGCATTAGAGTTTATTGACTTGATTAAGGCCATGTTAAGTGATCAAGAATATTGTATATGGGGAATGGAAGAAAGAATAAATGTTGAGCCTTTATGTCATGAGGTTGAGATAAGAGCACACATAGAACCTACAATTTTTTTCTAAAGGAGAGGTTGGATATCAACCTCTAGTCAAAGATAGGGTGGCCAAATGAAATATAGAGATTAAGTCTGTTTTAACAAAGATAAAAAGATACCCTCATCCTAAGTTCAATACGAAGGAAGACATAAATATAACTAAATCTTGGATTAGTCACCTAGATGAGTACTTAAGACTACAAAAAGCATTGACCAATAGGTGAGATTCTATTGGATTATTCTAGCTTAACTTAGAGGCTTCCTTATGGTGGAACAACTTAAGTGTAGAGAAGGAGTATTCAATTATAAATGTCACTTGGGAATAATTCAAGTAGTTTCAAAAGAAATATCTCTCTACAAAATATGAGAAATATTTTTGAGTTTTAGTTACTACAATAAGGAAACATGTCTATGGTAGACTATGTTTGTAAACTCATGAGTCTTATTCATTATGTTACTTGCATGCATGATGAGGATCCCAAGGTTACCATATTCAAACTAGGATTTTATGAGTCATTAATGCACAAGGTGAATATGCATAGGCCTAAAACCTTGGTTTTTACTATAAAATATACATCTAATATAAAAGAGAAGGAAAATTAATGATTGCATTAAGGCTCACAATGAGTTTAATAGTAAAAATATTACTAGCATGGAACAACCACATTAGCTAACAAGGTTCATAAATAGGAAAATCCTAAGAAGGTATCCTATAAAATAAAGGAAAATGCTAAATACAATCTAACATCAAACAATAAGGATAATGGCAAGTTTATGAAGTGGGAGAAAAAAATCACCAAACCATATAACTTTCTATCTATTGGGGCTAACTAAATAGCTATAACTTCTTATCTTGTTAAAAAATGTTGGAATAGTGAAGGTATCCATTATGGAAGGAGTTTTCCTAGTAAGAGATAAAACCAAGATGTTGGTTATCGGATCTATGCAATATTACATAACCAAAAAAGCCAAAGTATCAGTCAACTTTCATTGAGTTAAGAGGTAAAATTTCTAGCATCTCTTTATCAAATTTATTGATTCACGAGCTCCTCATATTTTTTCATAGCCTAAAATATTGGATAAGAACTCTCTTTTCACAATTAAATTAAAAGAGAGTTGGGAGATATATTGTGGTTACAAAAGCACAATGCCATTTCTAAATATTTGAAAGAACTAGATCTAGACCTAAGGACTTTTTTAGATAAAAGTTAACTTGTATTTGGTTGACTTAGGATATTACATGATGTAATCTTGGGCATGGATTGGATATAGTCTCATAATTCCAAGTTAGATTGCTTAGTCAAGAAAATTAAACGCCTTGATAATTTGGGCAATAGGGTAGAACTATGCAGTATTAAGTAGTAACTTGGTCTCTAAAGCTCATTTCGACACTTTAGTTAAAGAAGGCTATTAGGTGAAATTTTTAGTTATTCATAGTTTAAATTAACAAACTATCTAAGTATAAAGAAGTAGATTTTCAAGACTATCATGTGTTGCCAAAATAGTTACCTAGATTACCACCAACTTGAGAATTTAATGTTTCCATTGATAGAGTGCCTAGATCCACTCCTACTTCTAAGCACCTTATGTTGAACACCTAAAATATTGAGAGGGGGGTGAATCAATATTCCTTGAAATTCATTAACTTAAAAGTGCATTTAAAGCATCTCAAAGAACTTGTAGAAATGAAAAGAGAAAATTAAAGCATGCACCAAAAAAATATACACAATAACAATAGATTTATGTGGAAAACCCTTGAAATGGAAAAATCATGGCGAGGATTAGCTCACAATATATCATAACTGGTTATAATGCATTATAAGAGGCTCATTGCCCAAAGGATTCACTGTCTAGAAAATAGAAGGGATCATTTCCCAAGGAAAATCACTTCTTATAGAATTACAAAAAGATATACAAAAGGGTGGCTCACTGCCAGAGATTGAACTACTAACAATGCATCTGCAATATGTTGAAGATACAATTTCAGTTAGGCTCAAAAAATTGACTTTACACACTCATTCTTCACCACTCACATTTTTCACTTCACACTACACCTTTCTCACAATTTTCACTTCACAACATCGCTCATCATTGAGCTTTTATATATATATATGTATATATATGTATATATATGTATGTGTATATATATATATTCTGCAAATAATCATTTCATCAATTAGGTCTACCTAATTAGATGAAATGTGTGACACCATAACCTGTCAACTCAAAACTTCATCATACATACCTTGCGGATAATCAAAGCGTGTTCTTCACCAAAATAGGTCAGCATGACCTATAGTCACTCCTATGATTATGCTCCATACATATTTTAATACCGCATGACCTCAAAACCCTTAGGTTGGCACCGCATAACAAACCATTAAACACTACCAAAATTAGGGAAACTAAATAGAGAAAGACAAACTAAAAATGTTTCAAAGTTTCAACAACTTCCATCTATGCTCATAAAATTATTCCTATATTAAAAATCCCATTAAATATTTTTTTTCACCCTCAAAATATTTATTTTTCTAGCACAAGTTCTAGTGTTTGGATCAACATTATCCCTTTTATCATCTTTCACTATCCCCTACACCATTTGAATTCTAATCTAAGTATTTAAGTTTTTCTATCAAGATTTTAATACCTACAACATTGTTTTGAATAGTACACTTGTCCATCTAAACCATACATTCCAAGTTATCATTGATGGACTTTAATTTTTTCTAAGAAAATAACCCTTTCAATGTTATCCTTCAATTTTTAATAGCTACCATCTTTGCCTTAAAATCATTGTTAATTTTGGATAAATCCTTAAATTTTCAAGGTTTGGGATTTCTTCCCATCCCTATAGAATAATCAAATCCTATTCCTTTTATATTAAGTACTAGCCACTAAATTTATTGTAAATATTATATCCAATAGAATTTTAAGGCGATTTATCTCAACATAAAACCACTTTGTCATAATATGTTGAGAAGATATAGCCTCCATCACTATGCCCATGACTTCTAACAATTGTTCATGATTCAAGGCCTTAGAAATTATCTTGAGTAAATCCTTAGCAATATTAGGGGTACGAACCAAAAAAAGAAGGAATGGGATCCAACCTTTGGCTCCATAAAGGTGGATTTCCCCTCTCTCCTATCCTTTAAAACAAGAGCTTCTTCTTCTTCACCACCCTTTCCCAAATATTCACCAATTTTTGTTCCCATTTCATTACCAAACTTTAAACCCACCAACCTAATGATTTTACTCTCCCCCTTTCCCATTTTAGTCAAATAAGGTCTAGGGGTATTGATCTTAAGTTTTCTCTTCTTCTAGGTCAATGTAAAATCCTCTTCAAATTTTTATACTCTGGATCAAATGAGGGACCTAATAATTCCTGAACTAAATCCCAAAATTCTCACCACCTTCCTAAATTCCTAGAATTTATTCCTCCGCAAATTTAGAGAAGGAAGGATCAATATAATTCTCAATCCTAGGATGGGAATTGTTCTTGGACTTAACATGGTCACCAATGGTCTCTCTATTGTGAGTATAATATTTTATATAGTTAATAATGAAGAGAATGATGCCCTGATGGAGAGGCACCATATTAGGTGTCTTTCTTCTCTGAATAATTGAGTGTTACATGAAATCCAAAAGAAAAATGGAAACAATAAATGTATCTTGTGACAAAATTGATTGAGGAAAATAAAATGGTACCCATAAATGGAGTTAAACCTCTATTCTAGGGAAACATTCTTTATGAAAATATCTATGACAAAAACCCACACCAGTTTAAGGTAGGTACACTTATAACTTGAATGTAGCTTAATCAACCTATTACTCTCATCACATTTGAAGAAGAATTGAAGAGCTTCGTCACCTACCTTCCTATCCTTAAAAAAATACTTCCTTTTGTAGAGAGACCATTAACTTGGGAATGAGATCCTCATTTATTACACATTCCCACCCAAAAATTATCACCTTCCTATCTTTCCATCCTTGGGAAACAACCTTTGTAACTATAGGATTGTGACCATTGAGTCTCTCAACATATGAGTTTACACCACCTTCCTACAAAATCTTCCATACTTGAGGCCTATGACATACCCCCTCATAGTTTGAGGGATCCACCCTATTTCAATCACCACCCAATATCTCAAAATTTCCCTCATATATTTTCAAAGGCACCCACAAAATCCCTTATTTTCTATTCTAGCTAGGAATATATAGAAGACACTAAAAAATCCATGAACATTGCTAGAAATTGTCATAAATTAATTGTACGAGTTCCCCTCCCTGATCAAAATTACTCCTTAAGTTACCTCATGTAACGTAATCATTACTCAAAATGAATTTATTTTGCATGGGGATGGAAATTTAATCCTCCCACATCTTAATTTTCTCATAATTAACTCCAAGGTTAGCAAGAGAATTCAACAAATTATTACCCTCATGAAATAAATGTAGTAAAATAATTTCCCCAAAGGAGTCAACAAGCTTAACGGAGTCTTTTATTAAGTTTTCAATCATCCAATTGGAGACCTAGATGCCTTGCATGCATTGAATAATATTTAAGGAGTATCCTTCCATAACAGTTCTCTTAAACCCTTTAGAATTTTCTAATTTGATAGATTTTGAAATAAAAAATCACTTTAGCATAATGACTAGTCTGCACTTGAAGATGAGGGTAAAAAGAAGATATGAACTTACCCTTATCATATATCAAAACACCACCACCTCCAATAGCACCTAGGTTTCCTTCGAAAGCCTCATCAATGTTAACCTTTATCCATCCTAGAGGAGGTGGGTTCCAAAGCACCTCGTCTCTTTATTCCTTCATGTTCTTGAAGGTTGTAGAGATATTGAAGTGTAAATTCCACTCCTTCCAAATTTGGAAATCCAAAGGGGAGACCCCAATTCTATAATCATTTATTTTTTAAAAAAAACCCACATCAATAAGTTCACTTTGGTAGCCAAGGTGATTTTTCTTGCCACTATATTTTTTATTTAAGGGGTAAACGCTTTTGACCAAAGCTATGAACTAGATACAACCATTCAACAATACCACCCCAACAGGGTTTGAACCTTGGTGGCAAGAACAACAATTCCACCTATAAACCATCACACCATGCCAATACCGGCTTCTTGCCACTATATTAGTTATACCTATTTTTCTCTAAAAAATGGTTGTTTCTCTCTTTTCATAACACCTAGGAGGAATGGGGAAGAATTAGGGACCAAAGAAACCTTAAGGAGGGGTTTGAGAAGGGATAAACCCATTGGTCCAACAACCCTTCAAAGGAATTAGGAAATACCCAGCTGAAACTCTAAACAAAAATCAAAATTTCCCAAAATAGCTCTAAAAAGGAACAATCAAATAGCAAGGGGGTGACAATTTTAGCATAAGTTTTCCATAGAAAATAATCCCTGTTTAATGACGTTATCTAAATTCATGACTTTATTTTGATCCATAATCTAGAAGAAAATGTTCACATTTTGGATAAAATATGGATTCCAAACCTTATCCCAAAAAGGAGAAGGAATATTTGATCCCACAAGGGTGGGAAACTAAAGGCAATAGTGTAGGACCCATGAGGGGTTTCACTCCATAGAAGGTCATCAACAATTGGAAAAAGACGAATATGGTATTGAGACAAAAAAGAATGAAACCTCAAGACTTAGACATCCAAGGAAGGAGAGGGAACCAAAGTAGTGATACATTTCCATGAACCCCTCTCCATGTAATCAACAACTTTTCCACCAGTGGTACTCAAAAAAATTCTCTTAAAGGTCTCACTCAATCACAACTAGAAAGGAGGAAATCAAGAATACATATACCATACTCAAATTTAGTGGAGGATTCATTCCTCAACTTCCATTTAACTCTTTTTTAAGAGGCTCCTACTATCCATATTTTTTTTCAAAATATTCAAACCAAGAGACAAGTCTAAGCAATCGAGGGATTCTTGAAAGATCCTATGATAAGGGAGATATTTTCTCTTTAGGATTTCAATCCATTTATTATTTTCAAACATCAGTCTATGTGGCACACTGGCGTCCAAGTTGAATGAATCCCGATGAAAGTGTGCAAGATGGACACCAATGCATTCAAAGAATGTTGGCACATTATCAAGATGAAAATGCATCATTTGGATGCCTTCACACTAGTTGGATGCTTGTGCTACTCGAGGAAGACAAAAAGCTAAAAAAAATCACTCAAATGATAAGATGGTTCAAAATTTTTAGTACCTCGTTCAACTCGTTGCTCGCCTCTACTATTGCATAGAGCTAATTTATCCTTGGATCTATGTACTCTCATGTACGAGGCATTTTTTTTGACTTCTCTTTCAAAAAATTAACAAACTCCTCATAGTGAATAGTAAAAATGAACCTTTTGTGGACCCATCTGAAAGAGAGGGGGACCAACCACACCAAGGCTCTAGGTCATGGAGATCCATGAGTGGAGGGCTGCCCTAACTTACCTCAAGATAACTAGTATTTAGGATAAGAATCAAGAATGAAGAGCACTCTAAAGTGCTTTTGTCACTCTACACATCCGAAAGTTAAAATGAGGCTAGAAAAGCCAGTTTCTAGAGTTCAACTACACCTTAGACAACTCTCTATCTGAGGACAACAACCCAGGTCTGGGATGAAACCATGACACACTAATGTCTCTCTAGTGCATTGGCGTCCGTACGACCAAAAAATGTAAAATGCAGAGTGAAATACTAGAAAAACCTACTAATCACCTAGCTAACTAGTTTTTATGAAATAAATAATATGATAAAGTATGAAACGTAACAAGTAGATGAAGACAAGGGTGGTGAATATCAACTCACTAAAGCTCCAGTTTTCCAATGAGCTCCACGCACATGTTCACCTACACACAAGCAAGAGGGAATTTTTTTGTGCTATATAGGGGTTTACCTCAGTCAAACCCCCGCTTTGGTGTTTCCACCTCCACGGAAAACCAGAAAAGCCATGAATGCAATAAAGGAAATAGAAAGGGAAGCATTGAACACTACAAAATATGCAATGCTACTCTATCAAACCACAAAAGGAAAAAGAGAGTGATGCAATAGCACCTCCACCTAAAGGAACTCAAGGCCAATGAAGGGAGAATGCAAGGCAATGAGCTTGGAAAAGTTGACACAACCATAGCAGTGATGAAGGGAGGTTTTGTAAGACTCCAAACTCGCAACTTCTATGGTAGCACCACACGTACACAGATGGAATTGATGGAATGACAAAATTTCTTGCTGTAATGCTCAATGGAGTTGTGAAAGTTGCTAGAATTGTGAGTAGAATGCTGAAGAGATTGTGAAAGAAATGAATTGCTAAAGGGTATAAAGTGATTGTGAAAATGAATTCCTTTCAAGAAAAAAATGGGAGAGGAGTTTTTTATGGGTCAGTTGGTCACACAAAGGCATTATAATTTGTCCCTATTGAGGAGTGTAACATCCTTGTGGATTTGAGAGGCAAGAATCTGTCAGGGGTTACAACACGCCGCACAAATGTTTGTGCGCCACACTTGTGTCCCTGATGAAAATTCCCCCATCGAAACATACAACATGCGCCAAGTGGATGGAAGGCAGGTGGGTGATGTGGAATTTTTCCTTCGAGTTTGATTTTCTAAGGTGAGGGGATGTAAAAGGGGAACTTACACAAGGGGTGCAGATTCGCTTCTATACATTTTCCCCCCACTTTAGCGAGTATGAGTATCAATGAGTGTTCGGTAAAGTAGATTGAAGAGTTATAAATGTATACCTGAACTGTCAAGGAAATAGACCACAATTTTTCAAACTCGAAAGCGTAGGGCAGGAAAAGGACTCCACAGGTACTCTCTCTTGAGGAGGTTTGAACAAAAGGACTTTGTAGCTCCGTGAAACTATGAAGTTGAACAAAGTACACCAAAGGTCCGCAGACCAATGATGGAAAAATCCTATAGGATGCAAGTGCTTCACAAGCCCTCAGACCTGCAAAGAAGGAATTCCCCCAAGTAATCTCTCATGAAGGAAGCCCAATGTAAGGGGGACTCCGCAGAGTCGGATTGGAAAGAAGCTTCACAGGCACACCTACAAAGCAACATGTTAATCCAAAAATAAAACATGTTAGAAAATGAAAAGCAGCCATGCAAGAAAATAGATAGACAATCATGTAGATAGTCAAAAAAGTTGAAAATATTTCAAAGGGATCCCTCAGGAACCCTTCAAAAGAAGAGGGGTCCACTCGAGGGACACGTTATTTGAAAGTGCAAGCATATTTTTCTGCAAATCAATTTAATCATCAATGAATCCTTTTGAAAGATGTTCACTTCATTAAGGAATTCGAAAGGAAGAAAATGCCCCCTTGCGAGGGGAAGGTCGAGGCTTCTCCCACATGAAAAGATGATCCCACCTTGAAGGAAAGTTCTTCAAGTTCTTTCTTTGCATACCCATGATGAAGGAAACACGTTTTGCTAAGGGTCCTTGTTGAGAATGTGATTATTTTGAAAAAGGTTGCAAGGATTTTTGAGAAAAGATTTGTTGGATATGAATTCATTTTCTAAAAATCAAAGTTGACATGATACCCAAGGGACATAGCGAGATGTCACTATGGTGATGTTGCACACATGAGGGAAAACACATGAACACCACAACATTACAACTCAAGCAAAGAAGAGAGAAAGATGACAAAAACATAAAAGGAAACAATAAAATCATGAACAAAGGGCACAAGGGAAATTTGATATTTCCAGGTCAGAGCTACTCATAAATATATATAAGTATAATAATAGTATATAGATGAACTTTCATCAACCCCCTACTATA